>DWHO01005302.1:0-10403 GCA_018247575.1 Eurytides lysithous rurik | reverse complement strand
CCGCGTCCGATGTGTTTAACCCCCCCCGCCCGCGCGTTTGCCCCCTAAACGCTAAAAAAAAAAAAAAAAAAAATCCTAATTCTGAACATTCTCAAACACACATCGCCATCTAAGTGAAAATCTTGCATAAGAGCAATAAAAAGGGCGACTTACTGATTATGTGCATTTGTTTCCGTCTATGTTACTTAGGCAGAACAACTTCCACTCCGTTGCTTCTTGTAGTACTACCAACGAGTTTCAGTTTTTTCTTGTTTTTTAACTTAACTACGCGAGCGTCATTAAATTTTATATTAGAAAAGTTGCCAGCAAGCGGTTTACCCGATATAAACGAACAAACACAAAAGAGGCGCGAAATTCCAATAAAACCTCGCGTTCCAATTACAAAAATAACAGCATTTTCTTCTTGATTATTTTTTTAACCATTTCTCCGATAAAAAAAAAATTTTGTAAGCTAATGCATTTATTATTAATGTTATCTATGTTTTATCTAACATATTTTAGCTGTGAAAAATGATGAAACACATCACATGTGTTTCATTTCCGTGAGTGGAAATGGAGTTGGAAGTACATGACTCGAAAATATTCACATCACTGGTTTAATGTATCGACATTAACGAATACATTTATTATAATCATCTAAAAGCAAACTAACGCTTACTTAATAAAATTGAACTTGTTTTTTTTTTTATTTTTTAACAAAAACAACGCTGCCCCTAATGTAAGAAATAAGTGACATCTTGTGCTAAAAGGGCATTTTACACACATAAATTTAACACGGACAAATCCACATACATGAAGTATATCTGTAGTTCATACAAATATTTACACCAGGTGGGAATCGAACCCACGACCTATGCCGACGAAGCCAATAGCTTAGCAACTGCGACAAACGGACCATCAAATGCGCTTAAAATTCCACATTTGACGGGTTGCAAGCTTTTAAAATACACTATGTTGAAGCATGTCGAAGACAAAGTTCTTGGCTGCACTATATATAAGTTTAAATGTGGTTATCGCGCATCATTGGCTCCTAAAGAAAAACATTCATATTTGCATGTTAAAATGAATCTAAAAGGGTACGCTTTCCCTTCGTTTACGCGTGTAGGTACGGTCGCAGATAGAAGAATTCTTGGCATTTCACTGAGTGCTTTCAAGTTTATATTTATAATAATAATGTTTTGCTTTGTAAAACACTCTCTTGTTTGTATAATATATTGATTAAGTATTACCATCAGTTTCGCTTGTGTGGCTTTCAGATTTCTGAATAAAAACAAACATATATTTAAATCTGTAATTGGTGACGGTATAGAGACGCATTCGCAATGCCGGGCACGCTTTTTGGCACAGATCATGGTCAAATTTGTTTCTTAGACATGTTTCGCGTGTCTCGTGCGCTGTGTTTCGAAACTCTCTCGTGTTGAATGTTTTTCGTGTGAACCTACAGTCGGAGGAGGTATCACGAGACTTGTCTGTGTGTGTCTTGACTTATCACAATTTCCAAACTGAAATATTGTACGGCCAAACGTGGTAATAGACAGTGCGTTCCATGACAATACAACACTGTAAAGTGAAACGTGAAAGTTCGGGGATTTAAATTAAAAATAAAATGCGAAACAATCGGTAAAGCATTTTATTTCATTTTATAGCGCGTAGTATTCTCGCGAATAGGGAAAAATGACAATGTTCTAATAACTACAATGATGTGGTGTATTCAGTGACGTATCCGGCGTGGTTTTTATTTTGAACTATTATAAGTGTAAAGTAATTTTAGCAATGATATTATTATAACCTTTGCCGTTAAGAAAAATCCCAAATATTTTATAATTATTTATAAAACATTCACGAAAATTAGGAATCAAATAAGATAAGTACTGTATTTTAGACAAATTTTTAATATTCAATTAAAATTCATTAAAGTACAAATAAAGTAATAAATAAAAAAAATTATAGATTTATAAATGTTACATCTACCAGGTTTTGTATATATATTATCAGCAATTCTATTATATTTTGTATATTAACTCCGCAAACTGTTAATTTGTCGTAACAAGACTTTACCCAATATTCTCTAGAAACATTCTCTTTCGAAACTACCTAAAATATACCATATTAAGAGGACTGTTAGGTTTTTGTTCCTAGCCGTTTACTCTCTGAAAGGATAAAGGATTTTTCAAATTTTTAATTGTACCTAAACGGATTCCAAGCGCCGACTTTCTCGCATGTGAAGCTGAAAATAAATCTAAGAGAGTGCTCATTCGCTGGCATCGCTAGTGGCAAAAAGTACGAATACTTTTTTCCCATTTTGCTAAGAGCTTTTAAAGAAATACTCAAAAAAATCTAAGCGGAGGATTCACCCATTGAACATATTCCTTAGCAGTGTTCATTGCAACATTCCACTTTCGTTGTGAAGGTATGAGCGAGCAAGGATTTTTTAAAAGTTGGCTACTAAGCAGGTTCATCTAGTCTTGTAAACAATCTACAATGTTAAAGATTCACATACATTAGCAAATGTTGCTAGTTAATTCCACCATTTTTATAAGGCAGTAATTACTTACTGCCTTATAAAAATATCGGCTAACACTTACTTGTTAGCCGATATTTGTTGATACTTTATTGCACACCAGAACCAAGAAAATCAAACATATATATAATCAGACAAAGATATCAATGGTATTACAATGGACGGCCTTATCGCTAAAAGCAATTTCTTACAGTGGTAGAATCATTAGACGTCAAAAAGCGATTGTAAACCCAATTTTGAATAAAGAATTTTGACTTTTGACTTTGACTTTGATTTACAGACAACCTTCCTAATGCTGGGCAAAGGCTTCGTCTATACCAGCCATAATCTGCGGTCCGCGGACCTCAAATGGTCCACCGAGCTTTTTGGTGTTACTTTGTTTTAACTTTTTACTGCCTCCGTGGCTTAGTGATACAGGCCCGCGTTTTACAAATCGGTAGCCGTGGGTTCAAATCCAAGTAACATGATCCATGACTCGGATGGGAAGGTAAAAAGTCGATCCCATTTTCTTGTCGACTCTAGCTCACTCGCTAGGCAGAAATGATTTGCAATGGGCGTTTTCAGTCCAGTCCATCCAGTAAATTGTTCAGTAATTTTGAATTTGGTTTTTTTTTTAACAACTTAATATGAATTTGACAACTGTCTGTGACCACGGACACTGCGACGTGCTTGAAACGTCAAGAAAAGATAAAAATGTTTGAATATGCGATTAATCAATTCCCAATAGCTAAAAAATCACGAAAACCTAATAAATCATTACCAATTATTTTTATAGCAGCCTGAAACACCACAGCTAGCACGTGTTTTTAGCTCCTATGAAAAAAAGGTTGAGTACCACTGGTCTATATTTGCGGATTGGCGGACTACACATATTTAAGAGTTCTTCTATTGTTTCCTCACGATGTTCTCCTATATCCTCCGTGGATCAGATGGTAAATCAGAACTTAAAGTTGTTTATTACATATTTACTAATTCATTTAGAGTTAACTATGATTTGTCATATGTCACATGAACTGTTTTAAAGCAGAGATTTCATACGTTTTCTTTTTCTTTTTTATGTTACACTCAAAACGCGTGAAAAACTGAATTCAGTCACGATATAATCCATGGTTTGCGTCGTATAATTACGACTACATTAACCGAAACCGAACCATCAGAAGCAGTGAAGACATTTAATAACAGAAAGTTTGATTTTTAGTGCGGCTTATAAAATTTTAGCTTGCGAGTCGATAATTCAATATCACGAGGTGTATTTGCATTTATGCTTTATTCCAAATACCAGAAATTGGTATTACACTCTCTTCTTTTCTTGGGAAAAGAGTTGTGCTAAAAGCAGTAAATTAAATCAAATCAAAGTATCTAAAAACTACCGATCGCCTGTTGTTCGAAATCAATCAAAGTATATTTTCTTCCTCCCAATTAATAATATCAAATAAACGTAAACAATGTATGTGTTCGCTTATCTTTTGAGTATAAATTATAGTTCTGTCAAATTTTCTTTTTCTTTTCCTTAGACTTTCATCTTTCTCTTCTTTGTCTTCAGATTTTATAAAAACTAAACAGTTCAAAACTATACTTTAATCTTTTTTAAACTTGCTTCAGAGCGATATAAGTAATAAAATCGATATACAGTATCGATTTTATATAAAACAATTTTTTATACATCTAGAATGTAGTTTACGAACAGATTAAATCAAACCTGACGACGACTCTTCTTTCCGTTGACCTTCTTCCGTTAATATTGCTTACACTAAATGTTGGCATGGCGCCATCCTGAACGACAGATCTCAGTAAATTAAAACACAAGCCAACAGCAATTTGGAACATCAAATACCGTACAAAAGCCAGTATCGGCGTGAGAAAAACACAGTTGTTACGATTAATTCGACAGACCGTTACCGATTTCCTTTTCAAAAGAAAAACTACTTTGTAACCTAAATTTCTTACAGTTTGAAGCCTTAAGATATTCACTGCTGACCCAAAAAATCGTTCAATACGGCGATGCGACTTTCCACACGTTTAATACAATTTTTTTTTGACAATACACATATATGTGTTGCCTGCACGGGCAACCCGACAGGAAAACACACCGGTGTGTGTACCGCACTACGAGACGCGATTTATTTCAAACACATACTTGTGTCAAGCCGCACGCGCGGTTCGGAGTTTTTTCACACAACGGTTGTGTTTCATCAGTGAATGAGTTAAAGGGTTTAAAGAGTATAAAATCTGCTAAGTCTTCTTTTTTAATTTCTAAGTTTTAAAATCCTTACGCCGAGTCCGCCCGATGAAATATCACTATTTTGGCACTTAGTCTACCACAAAGCAGTAATATATATACTAAGTACTCGTTTGAATGGCAAGATTGCCTTTTAAACCTATAGGTTTAATTTTAAATATCTCTTACCACCTTTTGTTCTATTGATTTTTTTATTTATCGATTATAAAATAGCAAAAAGCATGAACTTACAACAACAGCTTACGTGATTCTAAGTAACCGTCGCCGCCCATGGTTAGTTGGATCATCAGAAAAGCTTATGTAACCATCGCCGCCCATCAGAAAAAAGCAAAAGCTTTGTCTTGGGTAGATAATATTTTTTTTACATTTTTTCTTAAAAACTCTTGAATTTTGCCGTTGTTTAAAATTAATTACTTAATTCATTTAATTGAGATTTTCTTCACAATTTTCATAATCTATTATTATTCTAAATAATAGATGGTTAAGCCGATGGTAAGTGATTAGTAAGGCCCATCTGCGGGGGTGTAACAACATATTATACATATGTATAAAGACTTGTCAGTCTTTAAGATAAAGTATAAAACAACATTACAAAAATTTTAATTCCAAAATACTACCAGCAGTAAACACCAACTTTCTCTCTGCAGAAATTTTTAAGTTTCCGATATGTTTTAAAAATTAACAAACATTTATTACAACTCCTAAAGTAAGTGAAAGTAACTTAGACTGAACCGTTAATTCAATTAGTTATCGTCAGATCAATCTACCAACAACAAAATTAGATTTTTAGGATAAGATGCCGACCTAACAGATGTTGCTGATCGAAAAAGGATTCCCAAAAGTACACCAATTCCCTTAATTAGTGAATCGAGCAGAAAGAAATATCAATTAAACTATTTTTAAAAAGTTCACAGATTCTCCAAATATTTTTTTTCACATCTAAAATATTGACGCATGCTAAAAACTAAAAATCTTTCTAAAATTAATAAATAAAGTAAAATAAAGAATATCTAAACAGTTGATTGTAATTGTTAAGATGTTTTATATTATTTGCTAAAGTCTAAAGGATTCTGTCCCATTATGGTTTTTATAACACAATGGGCCTCTTGTGTCGAGCTGAAAGGTCAAGAGGCACAACCGCGCCGTGTCAAGAGGATGAGAGAATATCTTTTCGATCCTAGACTCGACGTGCTGACATTCATTATTTCGTACAACGTGAGCTTAGCTACTAATAACGTTAATTATAATCGGAGGACACAAAAAATACCGAAATAGTTTTGTAACTAATTTATTTTAAGAACATTAAAAGTTAATTACTACAGTTAAGTTAATTCTAAGACAACGATAAGGATTAGAGATGCCAGTTTTACCGACCAGCTTAGAAACTGGTCGAGATTCCGCCCGAGGTATTTTTTTATGGATCCAGCTGACAAATGAGCAAGCGGCTTACCTGATGGTAACTGATCACGGCCGCCTATGGACATTTGAAACATTACACAGCTTGCAAATGTGTTGCCAGCCTTTAAGGGCGGGAATTTATAATAGAGGAAAGGAGAAGGTGAGAGGAAGCGGAAGGGGTAGGGGAGGGAGGATGAAATAGGGAGTAGAGGGAGAGAGGGAGGGAGGAAAGGGAGAAGGATGAATACTGGAAATAAGAATAACCTTGTAACACCTAGGTTTCGTCTCCAAAAGGTTAAAAAATCCTTCATGGGCTCGAGTATACGCATATATAATAAAATTCCACAAAATATCCTGGATCTGCCATTTGAGCGTTTAAAAATAAAATTAGAAATAATCCATTACATAAGTCTTATTATACTGTTCAAGAGCTTCTGGTGAACCAAAATGCGTGGAATATAGTTGGTTGACTCCTATGTGGGATAGATATTATTACTTATTGTATTAAGGTAATACTGTAACGACATTTTAAAAGAGCAACTGCTGAGTTTCTCGCCGGCTCTTCTCAGCAGAACTGCATTCCGAGCCGGTGGTAGCTTCCTTACGAACTGAGATGCAAAATTGACGATTCATAAGTGCTTGTAAAGGCGTAATAGGCGTTGGCGTTTGAAATTGGCGCTGATAAATATATTTTGATTTGATTTGAATATTTTTGACAAATGTGTAAAATATAGCAAATGTTTGTTGTGACAAAGTATCACCGTATGTAAAAATGTATATAGTATACATGGTAAAAATAACAGTATAGAGACGAAATATCACTTGTTCGGAAATATATAGTGTACTTTACATTTCTCCTACAGCTGATAAGCCTTTTATAGCTTATCACGATTGACTTGGAAGCGTTAAACTTGATTTAGTTAGATATTTAGTCTAAAGCAATATTTTTTGATTCACCTGATTTTCTTTCTTGTTTATTCTTCTTAAAACAACGCATCCTGTATTAATTAATCATTGTGTAAGTGAGTAAACCCCCGCGGTTAATGAAATGGGTGTTACGAAACAGATCAGATATCCAAGGAAAGGACCTTCCATGGATCCATCTAGAACACAGATACCATTGCACTGACTAGACAAAATGGATAAAGTATGAAGATTATTTCTATTCATTAAAGATTTAAAAGGGCGTGGTATAACATGGGACATCTCACACATTGTCATCTAGTTCCAAATTAGGTGACCAATGTTTTATATATTTTGAATGCGTATAAATTTATAAAAAATGTAACTTTTTTAACAAAACAAAAATATTCTATTCTCAGTGGGAATCAAATCCACGATCTTTGGTTTCTCAGGAGCAGAAACCACACCGACGAGTCAGCTAAATTATTGTGTTTGATTATTCCCTTTAAATAAAAAAATCTGCGCAACCTTTTTCTAAAAGTGATGGTTTAAAACCGTTACGACGTCGAAAGAGCTATCGCAGTTTATTTATTTTTCTAAACTTTAAACTCGGCCTCGACGGCGGTGTCGTTTTTATGTGTTTTCATTGTGTCATCTTTATATACTATAACTTGACAAAAATTATATCTATTAGATGCTGCGTCATTGAGTAGAAAGATGGGCGAAGCAACAATCTTATTGTCTGATTTATAATGAAGTAAGGATTAAGTAACATAGAAATAAAACACTAAAAACAATTAACACGTTTAAAAGGAATAATATTATGTGTGAAAATGTGTAAGGCACATCGAAGCCACTCTTCAGGAATTTTGTGCTACAAAAAACACGTCCATCGAAATTTCAACAGACGTCGGTCACGGAGGGTTGAGCAGACGTCCGGAAATGCGGCTAGTAATTGCGAACTGTGTGTGTGTGTGTGTGTGTGTGTGTGTATGCGCGCGTGTATTGCAATCTTACGAATAAACACTTTGAATTATAATATAAAATTTCGGCTCTTGCATTTATACGACCGCCACTTATGCTTTAATGATGTCTCCTTTAGTTTTAATTTAATACTTGATAAATAATTTATACTCTCAACGTTTCTAATATTTTCTTGCCCAGGGGACTATGGCGTTGGATGTCATTAACTTCATCTTATCCCGATCACTTTCGGGATTATTTTTTTATTTTACCATTCACTTGATGTCGAATGCATTGGCGCAGATGCCAAGCTGTTAGCTCTTTCGTTCAGGGCGGATTTAGAGGTCTGGAGACATTATGGCAATAAAGGAGTGGAAGGCCCCTGGCTCCTAGTTATTTTCCAAATAATTTTATTTGGAAAATCACTAGGAGCCAGCGCAATTTTTTCAATCGAATTTTTCATTAAATAATTTATTATGACACCAAGTAAATTATTTTAACAAACAAATATAGATAAGTTTGGAAGATATTTTTCGTAGTCTATTGCGGGGCCCCCATAAAATAATCTTCTTTTGTGGAGGTCACGGGGCTCTAACCCCGGATGCCCCGTCCTTAATCTGGCTCTGCTGACGTCGCATGTCATAGATTCGATTCCAATTCAGAGCAAGTATTTGTATGAAGTACAGAAAGTTAGGCGCCCGGATAAAATATAAGATAATATTATTTCACAGTGGGCGGTTAAAAAATAATAATAAATAATTAATTAGATCATTAGAACGGATTAACCAGTAAGTTTTAAAGTAAAACCCATAAAATAAGATAGTAATCTCTGTATACTCCATTACGGTTGACAAACCATACTTCAGTTTTTAAGGGAAAGAAGCAGCTACGTATCGACATGAATTTTATCAAGAGTTCTCAAATTAAAATTTAAAACGAAAATAACTTTACTGCCACTTAAATTTTATTATACAGATACAAATCAGCCCGTAGTGCCCTAATCCAACTAAAAAATAACAACACAAAGTCATTGCCCTTCGCGGGATTCGAACCCACGACCTCCGTTTTGTAAAGCGCGGGCCTATATCACTAGGCCACGGAGGCAGTTTTAACAGGACAGTGTCAGTACCTAAAAATATCACATCTATCCTAAAGGTATCACTTTTTTTATATATCTCAGTATATTCAAATGTTTCGAATCCTTTATTGGTAGATCATCAACTACTAGTTATCCTTAAAATCTTCACTACTTCCGGCTGAATTTTGAAACGAAGCTGCGTTTTCTTGAGTTTTGTTGATCTCTAAGTGAAAAACCTGGTAGTATTACCACCACCAGGCATTTTATGGCTGATGGTGGGTTATATATATATATATATATAAACAATAAAAGATCGTACAGTCATAGTCACGACATAGTTACGTAGTTATTAAAACGTCTATGTATTAATTTATCTCGAAAAACTAAGGGTTGAAAGGTAAAAGGATAAGCGTATGTACCCTTCAGGTCTATTTATCTGGTTTATAAAGTACATGCTGTCATGATTCAGGTTACGTCCCTTATCATGATTACATGCGAAATCTGCCCCGGCGAGCTATAAAAGGGTTCATGGTAACCCTAATTATGGTGAAAGCTTAGTAACAAGAAGAAAAAAGATCAACCCTGGGCAAACTAGTTGACTCTTGTTTGAAATCTGACCTAGAGTGCAAAGTCAGGGATGTCATTGTTAACTTTTTAGCAGGATGACTACTAATTGCATCTTTCGATTTTGAGACATACAAGTTTATAGAATTTGTTTTTTTTTGTTTCTTTCGTATGTTGGACTAATGTTTGCGCCGTATCCATAGTGGCTGGCTAACTCAATATTATTTTTTTTAATTAAAAAAATAAAACGGGGATAATGATGATGATAGAAGATATGGTAAAAATTAGTGTTACCAAAGATGCATCATCTGGATCAGCAGATAACATTTTAGAATATAATCAATATTTATTAAATGAATACAAAAAAGAAAAACGAATAAAGCACAGTCTAGTTAGTACTAAGTTTTCATTTTTGGCACATAGAAGAATTTGAGTACATTATATGCGCGCTATAAATTTGAGTACATTATAAAACATTATAAATATTTTCTTTCGGCCATGGTGTACCGTAGTCATAAAACCATCGAACTTAAAACACTCCATCAAAATCGCAAAGCCAATTAGAGGCGTTTATCATGGGCAGTTTTAGTGTTGATGTATACTAAAATATATTGATAAAATAATAACAGTAGTTTTATTCACATTTCTAACATGCATAATAATGCATGGAACTTAATTGATTGACTCATATTTGGGATAGCTATTACATCGTATTAAGGCTTAACGTACTGTAACCG
>DWHO01005301.1:0-10403 GCA_018247575.1 Eurytides lysithous rurik | reverse complement strand
CGCCACCCGCGCGCCCCTTGCTCTCACGGTTTTGGAGAAATCAAGTGTTGCTATTTGCAAAAATTTTTGGCCCACCTATATAATCAACTTAACCGAAGTGTCATCTAAGACACAAAATTACATATCTTATTACTAATTATTATCTCCAAGTAATCTTACTAAACACATGTTGTGTTACTAAGCACTAAGAAGGTGTTGACAGTTTAAAAAATAATAAAATAAACAGACAAACTTAGATGCCTCTAGATCATGCACACAAATGTACAGGTTATTATATTTAAAATGACGTTAGCCCGATTAAACATTACAAAAGGCCGTCTATCTTCAGTTCATCTGATAGCTATTTACGCAGTTAAGTTTCAATAAAAATATCACACGGTAGTATCAGCTACGTTATGGATTTGATTAAAAAGTATTAAATAACTTCAAGTAAATGTAATATCATGTCATAATGATTCGTTGTATATACGCGAACACTACACATTGTCAAAACGAAAATTATTTACTGATTTTATATACCGTAAGATCCTAATGCGTGAATTGGACTAGAGTAAGCAATTAAATGAATTGAGGTTGAGTCGGTTGACGTGACATGATATTAAGACGTGAATCGTCTCATTCTATCCTGTGACCAACGAAACGTCGGGAATTTAAAATCAAATAAAACCCACTTAAACCGGTAAATTACTTGCATTTTAACAATGACGGTATCTCAAACAAATTGTCTATTCACTTTCTATTTTGTTGTATGAAGTCCAATAACAATAAAGTTTCTACGGACGCAATATTGCGATAAATCCTTTAGGATGTAAAAGAAACATCACAAATTCTTTGCTAACCTTGCCCCCGCAAGGGCATTTTCCCCATGTAAGACAAATTAAAAGGCATTACGGGATGAACAGATGGATTGCTTGTAAAGTGAGATAATTCATACGTTAGATGTAAAAAAAGACCCGGTTTTTTGCCGACGCCATCTAGCGGTAGCTAGAAGTTTTTACGAAGAGGTCGGTTTAATGTCACCGCCCGTGGTCGGAATCAGTTGGGAGGATATTACTATTATTTATTTAGTATGTAATAATGTTTGTTCCGTGTTATTATTAGGAACGAACAGTATTCTAAAATTATTTTAAGTTGCATTAATTTTCAGTATACACTTTGACTCAATTAATCTACACTGCCGCCTAAAAGTTAAACCTCACCTCCATCAAAGTAGGAAGATGAAATTAAACTGAAATTTATAGCAAGAGATTGAATTGTTTGATAAAATACATATACACATACAAGAAAACGATAAAAAAGCCAAGAAATATTTATATCTTAAACACATTTTCGGCAAAAATACCTTCCATTGTGAATACAATTGAAATTGATAAATTGCATGCTCGTATGCTGAGACTAGTAAAAAAGTAATAACTATTACTTTTTTACTAGTCTCAGCATACGAGCATGCAATTTATCAATTTCATGTAAATCTTAAACCATACGGAACGACATTATGCTGGAGTATTCATTTATACTACCCCGTTTTCCATGTCCCGAGAAGCATCCTCAAACCATAATGAAACCACAACGATTTTACTTCTCTACCTTGACTTACCTATACTGTCGGCACCACACATTCTCACATTATCTTTTTCTCTACACCACGTCGAACAGAATTTCGTCGACTTAAATTTTGAACTCAGACTAACAAAGATAAAAAAAAATGAACTACATGAAAACTCAGGTAATAAATATATTTTGGAAGGCCAAAATAATTCCAAATTTCTGATAATGCGAAGCAAAACTAACTGTTGCAGTAATGAGAAGGTCATAAAAATATAACAATCTATCACCTGGCCCTTGGGCGGCACTCTTTGATATTTTACATCCACGATTCTTTTAACAATAAAATACGCAGATGTGCAAATTAGCTTCCTACCAATGTACGTGATATTTGAAGTATTTTGTTAGTTACAATGATTTGGCATTGTACATATATGGACCATGGTTATCTACCTCTGTCAATTTCTGAGCTGTTAAGTCGACATATCAATGTCACTCTTGTATCGAACCTGAAACTGTTTGTCTGATTTTATTATCAAGTTAATTATCCGGTCTTTTTATTTACTAACAGACGTTAAAATACGAATTCGGAACCCGTTTTCAAAAGGTGTTCAATTAAAACTGATTGGCAGGCGACAGGACAGTTCCTTGACCGCCGAGTGTCCAAACGAGGTGTCCCGATTCTTTGAAAAGCTGAAATTGCGAGCATTCATGTGTCGGTTTCGATGTTTAATATCTCTACCTGATTAATATTTTAAAATTGGAACCGATTTCTTGAAATACAGTATATATATATACTTTACAATATAAATTGTCTTCATATTCATTGTCTTATGTTTTAAAATAGTATTTACTTTTGTTTTCTGATATGTTTTTGTGACAAATGTTGGATCCATATACAACAGACATATACAAATTATAATATCTGCTGTATTGTTTTTATTTTATTCAACAAAAAATAATCTACATCACAATAAGATTAATGATATTTATCCATACCCTTATAAGGACCCCTAAAGTCGCAACATGTCTTTTAAGTTTTTAACGTTTCGGGATTGAGCCCAGTGGCCCAGTATCCATTATACTTCTTTTAGCGGACGAAATGTGAAAGTATAAATTTGATAAAAAATAACTTAATGTTGTTTTACTAATAACACACATACCTTCGGGTTCAATGCTATATTAAGTATTATCTTTTTAAACATAATTAACACCATAACATTCTACGATCAAAGTCGTTATTCCATCATTTGAAGGCTCTTAAAATTACTTTTGTTTTATCTAGATCAATTTAAACTCTACTAAACGATAAAATCTTTGTTTCTTGTTAATGGGTTTTTGATTAGACACAGTTTCTTTTTGTCATTCAACATTAAAATAAAAACTTTATTTCAACAATACATATCCATTATTAGTCCGATGCACTGCTGTCAAAGTATTTAATATCATTATTACAATGAAATTTATCTACGGATTTCGCCGTGTTTTAATTTGATTTTAAATCCGTAGATAACCTTCATTTTAATCATGTGTAGTATTCGCGTCAATACAAGAAATCATACATTCATTCTTTTAATAAATAGTCTCTCAAAAAAAGTTCGGAAATTGAATAATAAAACTAGCAGCTAACTAGCATCTTCTTTATTAATCATCCAATGAACGAAAATCTTGTAAAGGCATGAAATGCAAGAGAATTTTCTTTATTTTAAATAATAGCCTGTGGATAGAAAGTAAATCTTTCTGAGGTCCCTGCTCCATTCACCATAAACATAGATCTTTGTTGTTTAGTAGATTTAAAATAGATCTAGTAATTTATGTAAGTAGATAAATTCGTGGCAGCTAAACGATTAAATACGAATGAAACTCGAAAGCATGTCTGTTAGTGCGTGCATTCTGCTCATCTCATCTCCTCATTCCTAAAAAGCCGTGAAAAGTTGAAATAGACATCTTCATTGTTAAATTTAATTTAGAGATAATCTACTAGTCTATGTCTGTAATTATCTCATTCTATTGTGTTGGTGCTCAAAGGTGTCCCACAAATAGATTTCAAGGTAAAAGTGACTAAGGCCCTATTAAAATCATTTTGTGTAAAATGATAGAGCAGTTTAGCCTTAATTGTCCGATATTTATTGGATTAGCCGTCTGGGCTTACTTAGTCATCGTAACCAAGATTTAGTTTGAACAGGATTTTAACGTACGTACATAAAACTTATTTCATGCTATATTTCATAGAGGCGTGGCAGCTCAGTATCCGGGCACTCGCGCTTGTTTTTAATGGAATATACTCGAGCAACCTGAGTTCAAATCCTGGTGCCCGCACTGATGAATATGTTAATTTCTAGTTAAAAATTATAAGCGTCGATTTACCTTGTACGCAACGGTGAATGAAAACGTGAGGAACCTTCATATTTAAAATCGTTCATAAAATATGTTGGTTTCAGGATTTTAAAATAAAACGAACAGAAAGAAAGAATGAAGTACTCATGTAAAGAATAACTTGTCTTTAAGTCTAATAAGAAAGATTTCACTTTAAGTCTAGACGCAGTCTCAATTGGGTTTTGTAACGACTAGATAAATAAAACACAGACTGACATTATCCTTGGTTAAGATAAAATGGCGCCTTATATGAGAGCTGACATGCCAGACAGTTATTTGTAACAAGTAAATACTGTGGTATTATCAACGAAACTAAACTTAATCATTACATTGCTTGATAAGTTTGATATCTATATAAAATATTCTTACACTTTTGTGCAAGTATGGAGATTTGTATTAGTAGAATGAACTAAGTTTCGTTTATTTATTTAAGTGCTCAGCCGTATGTATAAAATTAATAGTAAAATCAATTTACGTCCAAGTGCATTTGTTATTGAATCTTGAATATTTTCGATAAACATATCCGTAACATTGGGGCCGTCGGATCTGACGCTTATGGCATAATAAACTACGGAAATATTAATATTATACAACATTCCTGCATGCCGTATTATGGAGATTAGATAATGTAATCGAATCTCGACGAAATATTTCCCCATTACACGGAATATTCCATCTTCGACTCTATTAGATAGGGACTATTGTCTCGATTGGCTTAAGTTATTAGACCTCTGTCCACTTCTCGCTTTAGCAATGGTTACTGTATCTTCGCACTATTGCGTCTCATGATAAGGGTTTAATTCGTGTAACGTTTAGCTGCCGCATGATACATTTCCTTTTGGGACTACGGCGGCGCCACGGAGGACGCTCTGCCGGGCACGACCACGATGCGCTCATTGAAAATGGCACATTATCATAATGCAATACATGGAACTCTAGTGATGCACCCGTAATTCAAAGAACCGTTCCCATATTCAAATATTATACAACCATACTAGGAACATAGTTAAAGAATTATCGCGTTGTTTGTGTGCTGAACGTATGGTACTTAGTTTTTGGAACATGAGACCCATTATTTAAAACACGCGGATTAGAGTGTTGCTACATTCATCATTATTAGTTGTCACCTTTAATCCTGATGTGTTACTTAGTGTAAATCATTCTTTTTAGTGTAGTCAAAACGTGTGACCATGTCTTATATAATACAAGCTAAGGACTTTTTTTATTAAAACATAGATATCATTTGTTCAGAATCCGAAGTTTTTCTGTGAGAGATAGAGTAAGGTTCATATGAACGTTGTATTGTAGTGTTTGATAACTTAAATTATAACTGGAGGCAGTGGCGGTACTACCATACAAGCCCAAAAGCCCATCTCGCACCACTAAGAATTAAAATTTATAAAGTTTAATTAGAACATAATTCCAGCGACGCTTAAATTTAAAAATAAATTATTCGGGAATTATGTGCTAATTAAGATTTATAAATGTTACTCTTTAATAGGGCAAGCCGGGCTTTTGGGCTTGTATGGTAGTACCGCCATTGACTGGAGGTACTTTGTGTTATAAAAGCTGGGTGTGGAGGAATTTCTTTTTTAAAGCTTAACTTCTAAGGTTTCTAAAATATTAAGCCGGAAAAAATGTTACACAGGTCTTCTGCGTAAAACACATGCACTGACACATCGTTTGGTCTTATAAGACGGTGGTTTCTAGTATTTTTGGCAGAGTCTACTAGTTAGTACATGTCAATATGCTAAGTCTCATTGATCTAGTTTAGATCGAATTGATTTCATAAACCTGTTGTCTACGTGTCTGATTTGCATTGCATAAGCGATGACATACTTGTACTTCGCTGCTGATTCACGAATAGTTTCTGAAACTGCTTTTTATAAATATAGCATTGAAAAGGGTACCAAGGTACATATGTCTCCATTTAAATGTAATGTGGATGGACCAAAGTCCACCTAATCTAAGAGATGCAATTGCAGAATGATAATTTTGTCCAATTTAGGGTTTTGTTGTTTGTGTTTTTCGGTGCCAAAAAAGATCATATAGTCAGACTGCGGCAGCTCTCGGCGAGAGTTGTTTTGTTCTAATTAGACTGTTACTGTCGACATATTCGATATTAAGATAAAATATTTGGTTTTTTACATTTGTAAAGCACTGAAAAAATTATATAAAGGTATTTAAATTTAAAGAGTGTTTATTTGAAGATGATCCGTTCGGCGCATTAGCTAATCTATCAGCTTTAGCGGCGCAGGTTGTGGGCTCTATTCCCACTCAGGAAAAATTTGTATGAACTACGGATAATTGTTCCGGATCTGGGTGTTTGTCCGTATGAACTTTATGTATGTAACAACACTTCTATGTCACACGATATTTCTATCTTAAAATAGTAGCAGCGTTGTTTACACTCAAAGAAAAGAACAACGAACAAATATTGAGATATCAACGCAAATTTTTATGACACTAAGATCAATTTTGACGATTTTTTTTTATTCTTTTCAGTCGATAAGATTGAGTATATATATGTATTCCATATTCAAACCATTTTCAACAGCCGAACTGAATATCTGAATGGATTTCAAATACAAAAATGCAATATACCGCGTGTGAGTCACTACCGCCGTGCCTGTGGCGAAATCGAGACATTTATTTGTAGACTAGGCCGGTCTAGTCTCCACCGCTAATAAATAATGCTGACTATTGCAATGCTAAATTACAGTTTAATAATAAGAGCGCCACGTGTTTTTATTACTAGGAGCATTTGGAAAAAGCAACAATTGATACGATAGAGTGGATGCGATTTCGATTCACGTATATTACAATGTCGGGATATATATGAAGCAAATAATTGTACGTCTTATTTATTGAGCTGCTTTTGAAGCAAGTGATAGTGAGTGTGTTCCGGGAATGCACTGCGGGCGGGTATCGTTTTGGACAGAATAGAGTTTCGAAAACACGTTTAATGATTTTGTAATTTGTGACGAACAACAGTCAGTTTATAAATAGTTATTTAACTAAGTTTGGTCAGCGTAAACATCAGACTCTTTTTTATATAAATTTTTATTCATTTTATTTTTACACTTCTTAATTTAAAATACGAAGATAAAATTTAAGTTACCTCTTTTTTCGACTGGTACGTAGAAAGAAGTTGACTTAAATACGTACTCTAAACTTTGAAGGTAGGTTTCTTGCGCAGAATTGGTCAGGGGAAGTCCCGTATGCCGGCAGTTTTTGTACCGCCATAAAGTTATGAGCAAGTTGTGTTTTTAGTTCAAAGAGCAATGTCATCAGCTTAATTGCTGCCATATGCCATTTAATATCACTGAGGGCCAGACATAGCGCAATTGTCAAAAAAATTTGGCGCTTTAACATACTGTTTGGCACTATATTGTTATCGGCAAACATGGCAGTAACAATCTTGTTGGTCTTATCACTCATTAAAAAAAAACTTAAATAAAGCTTTTTATATTTAGGCTGGCAACCCGTTTGCAAGTTCTGTTGCAAATGTCCATGGGCGGCGGTGGTCGCTTAGCATCAGGTGAGCCGCTTGTTTGTTTGTCAGCCTATTCCATAAAAAAATATATGAGTTGGTTACGTTATTCGCAATTTAATTCTTAAAGGATACCAAAGAGTTATTCTAGTTAGACGTTATTTTTACGAATTGACAAAATTAATATCAATCAATTCAACTATAACTACGTACTAACAACTATAACAATAAATAAAATAAGTCATACAAAAAACTTTATCGTGCCTATTCGTGCAGACGCATTTTAAAAGTCAAAATGTGTAGGCGCCTGATTTCCGAACCGCTAATCGCGCTGTCAAATAAACAACGGCGCAAGAATAACAGAGGTCCACGAAATATAAACAATATACAAACCGCTTTGGTCTGGTCCCGTGTACCGTTACCTTACCTGCTACCGTTTGCCGCGGTGAGGGTACCAGGTGACAGATGACACTGCTATGGGGGGCTTCTGCGAATTTCGTATTCGGCACGCCCGATTTAAACGATTTCACGATTTCGCCGGGATATCATACGGTTTCTGACGTCTCGTTACACTTTGAAAGACTTATTGCGCGTTAAATAGGGAATTGGTACTGATAATCCTTTTATGTCAGATCTTTATCTGGTCGCTCGACTGCTTTAATATGGACGACATACGTTTCTTGATTTTGGTTACTTTATCGTATGCTTCGCGCAGTGTGAAAAAAATTGATGTGATATCAACATAGAAGGTTGTAAACAGTTTATCATTCGCAATAGTTCTCTCCGAGGTGAGTATAACGTAAATATCATTTACTGCAAAAATTCGATGACAGTCTAATAACTTAATCTTTTAATTATCTCATTGTTTGCACCATTATCCTGCCAAATTTAAAACAATGTAAACAGAAAAGACTAGAAATATATAGCAGGAACTACTATAGGAAAAAAGCCTATGTTTTGAAGCGACCTACGCTACGTATATGCTAATTGTGGTTAGCCATTAAAGTAACAAACGAAAGGGACCCCCATAAATCTGAAGTTACGATCTCGTTGAAGACGTGCACAAAATAATGTATTTCGTTCCGTACGTGTACAGTTATTGACACGTAAAATTTAATTGGTCAGCCGATTGCATCGAAGGGCATCCGGCTCTTGACTGAGCTTGTTCGTTCAAGACGGTGACGAGTCTAAACTAGGGGAGTGCGACTGCACGCCAGACATCTACTTGCGGAGATCAAAGCCGGCGTTGCTTAATAGGCTCCTGTCGTAAACCAAACCTGTGGGTCAATGTATGAGGCCGCATACCTTCACGATTAGCGATCCGACAGACCCGATGACCTGGTCGCTGCCTCCAAGCGGATTGTACTTTAATTTTATTCGAAAATTGATTAAGGATGCTCATTATGCCACAACAACAGTGACATCAGTTATAAATTCGAAGGATATATCTTTGACGTCATTATACCCTATATTAACTGATATTATAAACGCGACAGGATGGTTATTGGTTTGACATTCTTTGGCGTAAAATCGACATTATTTTATACAGCTGTGATCTTAGGGACAAAGAACGAAAAAGGCTATTTTAGTAGTTATTTTTCATTAGGAGAAATCATAAAAAACTTAGAAAAACATTTAAAAATCACAAGAGCGAAAACGTTGACTAGTCGAAGTCATAACAACTGTATTAAAGTATTTCTTTTACGGTTTTTTTAACACGCTCTCAAGTGGACATCGACCTATTATGAATATTTTTGCAATACGACAATTATTGCAAAAATATTTATAACCTGTTCTCTGATTGCTGCTTATGATGTTGATATTGTTTTGTTCAAGAAACTTTTTTTGTTTTCAATCATTATAACCCTGAATAATATAGTATTCAGGGTTATAATGAATAATGATTACTGCAAAGTTATTGCCAATTCTTACAATTTATTTATATTTGTAAACCTATTCGATTTTTAATAGGGACTTAAAGCAAGTCTGGATGAATTAAATTTTTGCGACACATATAATATGTGTATATATAATATATGTCAGTAAGACAAATCTTTCTTACGGCTATGTAATTCACCATCTGAGCGTATCAAAAATTCCAAAGGTTACACTTGTGAGAATAAGGTACAGTAACACTCTTTGCGAACTTAGTCCTTAGTTTAATTTCTATCCCAGCGTTTGCTCGAGACAGCATTCCGACCAGCTTGCGCTTCTAAAGCGAACAGCTCGTATCTGATTAAGTAAGAAACTTTATCTAATCATTACGAACGGTGTATGGTGATCGCAGGGTTCCTTCACCGGTGCAGTGGCCGGGACGTTGCACCGTGGTGCAATCGCCCCATCGGATTGCGAAAAACATTTGCCAATGTACGGGATATGAGCGAGAAAAATACTCGTAACGACGCCATCCACCCGCTTTCGTTGGAGCCTTGTTTATTTGAAAAAGACCATTTCAGGCATTACTTATTAAGCGTATTTATTGCCGTGTTAAACATACGACCGCATCGTTTATTTAAAATCGTGTCGGGGCAAGCGAAAAAAAATGTGGTTCCGAACAACGTGGCAAATGTAATGTTGGATCAATCACGCTTATAATTAATTTGTATATAGGCCGGTAAGCTGAAGCATCTCGTAAGAGTATTATAAAGTAGAAGTCTGTAATAACTCAATGTGTGGGTCTAATGAAGAAGTGTTCGATATGCAATAAGGTATAGATTGTGTTTATTTTGACACTTTTATTTATTTCTGACTAGTAAAGATAACTAGTATAGTTTTAACGGTGGTTGAGCCACGCGGCTGCTTCCGCTGCTACTCAATGGACCGGCTCCAACCGGATAAGTATTGACCTGCCAGAAAATCAGGTTAAAGTGGAAGTGTTTGTGCTTCCATATTTCATTAATTAAGGTGGCCGGTCTCCCCGGGCCGGGGGGGGGGGGGGGGGGGGGGGGGGGGGGGGGGGGGGGGGGGGGGGGGGGGGGGGGGGGGGGGG
>DWHO01005300.1:0-10404 GCA_018247575.1 Eurytides lysithous rurik | reverse complement strand
AAAAGAAATAAACGTGAATAAAGAAACAATCAATTTGCATTGCGCAATAGTCTAAACTTTTAAATATGCGTAGCGAGAATTATGTGCTAATAAATATTTATAAATTTTACTCCTTAGTAGGGCAAGCCGGGCTTTTGGGCATGTATGGTAGTCCCGCTACTGATGCTAAAACTCTTACTACCGAGGAGACACTTGTCTATTTCTGCAGGCAGGTTATGACATATTTAAACCAGTCTGTACAACGAAGTCAATTGGAAGGGTAACCGTGCAAAGACCTTTCCTACGTTACCACAACAGACTTACCGCGAGTTTCCGAAAAATCAATCGAAGTGGCAATCACATAACATTATGTTAAACATGATCAACTGTTAAAGTCTTTGACTTGTCAACTTGCTATGGGCTTTTGAAAGTTTCGTTAAAAAAAAAACTAGCTAATCACTTTTTAACCAATGTTAATGAAATGAATGATTATGTCAACGAGTATTAATTGTCTCTGTCTATTGTATAGCTGTCTCTTTTTAAAAAAATCAAAACAATATCACTTGTGTCAGTGTGTTAAAAAGTCGGAGTTTTTTCAAGGCAATTTACATATTGTTTTAATGCATAATGACGCGAAAAAACTTCACAGAGCGTGAAAAAAAATAACTTTTATTTATTATAAAGAAATTTTGTCCGCAGATAAATCAGATACCATTTTTAGATTTAAAATGTGAAATGGGTTTTATCTTGGTTTATTAGGAAAATGATAAACTTTGTAGACTATAAAAACAAAGATACTTAAGCTCTTTGAAATAGCATGTTTTTAAATAAAAGAAAATATCAATGTAACAACTAACAACGAACCAGAGGAAATAAGTTTATTTTAGTTAAAAGAATTTTTTAACACACTATTGATTCGCCAAATTTACAGATTAGCTAATAAAAACAGCTCTTTGGTCAAGGAAAAACGTTTCGAGAAACTCGATTTCCTCTTGTTCGTCCATTGCGTCCCAGCACTTCAAATCATGTTAAATAACGATTAACAAGAGATTAATCGTACATTAAAATTGATTGACTATTCGGAAACTGGCTGTAACTCGATTTAATGAAAAAATTGATGTAAGGCAAAAGTGTACATTTTAAAATAAAATGAATTATTTGTATTATATCAAATTTATCGCGACAAAATCCACGAATCATTTCATTTTATATTATTCTCCTATTTCTCACATGGCAAAGAAGTAACGTATTAAGTCAGAATGATATGAATTGTATCAAGTCCTTTTGAGTCGTTAGCCTTGGACTGTTTAGGCAGCTGTGGCGGCTGCGTCGGCCAATGCTGCTGTTTCTATGTAAGGATGCCACAATGGCCTCGGAGTACAGCCGTTTATTCAAGGTCCGGTTACCTGTTTTGCATGGTTTCGGTTTTATAACTTGGAAAGGAACTTTATAAAATATCACAATTACAATCATTGTATATGTAAATACAAGTTAATTAAAAACTACATTACTACAGAATTACATAAAAATATAAATTTGTTGATAGCCTTGAGAGGCCCGAGAGACGACTTAAAAACTCTTGAGTCAAAAACAACAAAAATGATCCACAATACATAATAAGATGAAGCAGTTCAGTATGAGAGAACTGTAACATTTTTTTTATTTACACGCAAGTACTACCATTATATAATAAAGTTTATCTTACAGATTCAATTAAAATTTATAATTAAATGTTTCATAATGATAATTATCTCATTATTTTATTATTATCACATCCAAAGGACCAGTTTATGTATCCTCATGGACCAGTTTATGAACTGACGCGATGTAAACTTGTAAAAAGATTCAAAATAATATCGGTTATGATTGATAAACGACCCACTAATAGTAAGGCTTGTGTTGTAGTTTGCATAACGTATATCCTGATTCAAAGATGATGATGGAGATAGTAGTATCTCTAAAATATATATTTTGCACAATAAATGTATCGCAAGACTGTTATGTAGTGGTTTGAAAGGCAATACTTATAGAGAAATAACGGAGCATAAAAATACCATTTTCTATATCTATAGAGCACAGCACAAAGGCCAGTAAGATAGAGCTGTAGTACTACGCTATAAAATCCTTCATGGGCTTTAGTATAAACATATCTAATATAATTCCATAAAATATCTATCACTTGACCCTTTTACAAATAAAATATTTATTGCTTAAAGCTTATTACACTGTTCAGAAGTTTCTGATAGATCAAAATGCGTGGAACTTAATTAACTCGTATGTGAGATAGCTGTTACATTGAATTCAACTGGCTCCGTGACCTAGTGGTTTACGAATCAGAGGTCGTGGGTTCGAATCCCGCGGAGGCTAATGACTTTGTGCTGTTGTACTTAGTTTGAATAGGGCATTACGGGCTGATCACCCAATATGCTTGAAAAGTAAGATGATCCATGCATCGGAAGGACAAAAGTTGGTCCCGGCTTCTTATCGACGCCATCTGGCGGTGGCTTGGAGATGTCGTTATTAAGATGTTGGTTTAAAGTCATCGTCTCTCTCCGTGTCGGTTATCCGTCCCATCATCGGGCTACGAGAGCAAAGGGGGAGTGCACCTGTGTCTACGCAAATGCTTGTGCACTATAATATCCTGCGCACTTGGCTGATCTCTTGTAGATCGGCCGCTGTGCCCGGAATGGAATTGGTCGGGAGGACATTACTATTATTATTACATTATATTAAGGCTTAACATATTGTTACGGTATCTAGAAAGAACAACTGTTAGTTTCTCGCCGGCTGTTCACAAAAGAACTGCACTCGGAGCTGGTGGTAGCTTCCAAACGAACAAAATGTAAAAATGACGATTCAAAAGTGCTTGTAAAGGCATAGGCGCTCATGTAGCGTCCGTGTGCAATCATTAACCTAGCGCCTTCGAATAAGCGCGCGGTCAAAATGGAATAGGTATAATCTATTGAAAGTGTCGCGGCCGGCGCCCCACAATACCGCTGCGCCCGTGTGCAATGCACACTCAGCAGCATAGGTAAAGCTGCCTCCGTGTAAAGACCTATTTGAACAAATATATTTTGATTTGATTTGACACGGTCGAGTGCGTTCCCCACCAGCCACGGAGTTGAATGGAAGTGTATTTGGCGCAGGTGCTGCGCGGGTGACGATCACCTGCCCGACGTGCCGGCTGCAGTGCCAGCCGGCGAACATGATCGACCAGCGCTTCGTGCTCGAGAAGATGGCCGCCGAGCAGGCGGGCGGCAGTGGTGAGTCACCGAAGATATGGCATTTTACGGTGGTAGAGCCACGCGGCAAATCCCGCAGTGTTTGTGCTTCCGCGTTTCGCCCGGTGATTGAGGTGGGTGGTGGCCCACTCCCCTTTCCCACTTCCTGTTCCCTCTTCTTCTTAAAGAGAGCAACGCATTTGCAATTTCTTTGATGTTACGAATATCCATGGGCAGCAGTGATCGTTTACAATAGGTAAGCCGCTTGGTCGTTTGCCGCCTACTCCGTGAAAAAACAAAAGAAAAACAGTTCTGTGTAACGTAAAGCGTGGTTTTATAGTTAAAGTCTGGAAGTAGTCAAAGTTAGTGGAATATTGAAGTTTCACTCGAATGCTCAGTTTCGAACGCATTAGGATAAAAAAAAAACTTGTGTGTTTATATAAGTACGCACGTAAGAAGTTATACTTCTTTGGCGTAATAAGATAACAAGATAAAAATCTTTTTAAAGATTGATCATGCGAGTTACAATCGTATGATCAATCTGTTAGTTGTAAAGCAATCGCAAAAGAATAAAAGTTGAATCCAATATTAATAACTATTCTTTTGTAATATAAATATTAAGATTCTTTATATTTAGATTTTGTCCAGTTTATAATAAATTCTCCACTTGCGATTTCAGCAACTTTTTATATAAGGGAACACCATTACCAGCCATTATCGCCGTAACATCTTATCCTCCCATGACCCTCCTCATGGACCGGATTCCGTATTTGACATCAATTACTGTAGTGCATGTAATGTGTGTAATGAATTTAATCCATTACAATGATACATTAGTGTGGATTGTGTATGGGGCAAACGAAATATCATATTATAATAAATAGTATCGAAGGAAGCATTCCAAATAGTTTTCTTCTTGCACATTCGTTATATCGACATACCATAGGATCACTCAGCAGGGCAGGGCAGGTATAGTTGCAGCGTCTGTATAAAGCGATATGTGAGGGGCGGTGTGATGGTCACGAGTGGTCGGTGCCGTTGGCAGGTGTGAGCGGTGAGCAGCAGTGCAACAGCTGCGAGGACACGGAGCCGGCGACCAGCTACTGCGTGGACTGCGCCGAGTTCATATGCGACAACTGCGTCAGCGCCCATCAGAGGTGATTTTGACTAATCATTTTATTTTATTTTTTTATTAGTAAAAACACTGCCCCTATTTTAAAATAGAAATATCATGTAACATGGCCATTTTACATACGCACATTTCACGCGGACGAACACCCTGGTCCGGAACATTTATTTGCAGTACATAATAATCCTCGGGTAGGTGTCGAACTCACGACCCGCGACGAGCAAGCTAATAGCTTAACAACTGCACTGAACGGGTCGTTATTGATTTTGGTTATGATTATGCTGTTCAATATCGTTAGCGTGGATCATATCAGACGTTTTTTATCAGACAATTCGCTGAATGCATATTTCTAGCAATTTTAAAAATTAAAAATATTTACTTGGTCCAACACCTATTATACTATAAAGAAAATAAATAAATTACCTTAATTTCGCACAGCGTTACAATACAAATCAGTATTTAATTAAATAATACATTATATTGGTCTTATATACTAACTTACTAATCCTAATGCAGCACTTGTATACAGTGACGCATGTCGTAGATAATTAATGCTGATATGACGACCGTTTGGCGCAGATGCTAAGCTATCGGCTTCGGCGTCTCAGGTCGTGGGTTCGATTCCCACCCGGGGCAAATATTTGTATGAACTACAGATATTTGTTTCGGATCTGGGTGTGTGTTAAATTTATGTATTCAAAACGTCCTTATAACACAAAATGCTAATCTCATGCATTAATATTCTAGTAACTTCTATGTAAATTAGCTGATAAAGCTAATGTTGGGGGTTCGGGGATCCTTAATTCATGCGTGCTTTAACGATGCAATGTCTATGTATATACTATCCGTTTCATCCAACGTCGAACGCATATTGTATTCAAACTGAGGTATTCCTGGTGCGTGGCAGGTTGAAGATCACGAAGGACCACACGATCAAGTCGAAGGAGGAGGCGATGGCGGAGCTGCAGGCGGCGCAGGGCCTCACCCGCTCCTCCCACGACATGTACTGTCGCGACCATCCGCAGGTGAGATTTCTTCACACGTACCCATGCGGCAAATAGATTTTACACTCAAACGCATATGCGGTGGACCGCATAAAAAAAATGACAAAACTTCACGAGTAGTTTTTGTAACACAATTAAAAAGTATTGCTATGCGATGAATAGGGACCGCATAAAAAATGTCTCTTGTAGAAAATTGCTCAAAACTTTACAAAATAACTAGGGTTTGTTTTTTTAAAAGAAATCAACACAAGGCCTGACAACCACTTGGAATGTTATCAAAACTTTTGGAGTCTGATTTAGAAAATACACATGTGAACATTTTTAAATATATCATTTACATATGTACTTTTTTACACATACAAAACTTTTCAAAACGTATAAGCATTATTCTTCGTAGGCTGACATACCAACACTATGCCAACTTTCTTCTGGTTAACTCGTTCAAAGTTAGAGGACTTGTCACTTGAATAGAATCATCACAGAAGAATGAAAAACAACAACTATTTTCTTCTTTCAACTAAACTTCTGACGCAATACTTATGTAATGTGATGAAATAGACACATATCAAATATCGAAAAAACTAAATGCCCGATCAAACCTACTAATTGTATTTTTTACTGATAACTTCGTCAATTATGTCCCAATTTGAATGAAATTTTCATAAACCGCACAAAAAAAATCGCACAAAAAACCTCACAAATAAAAAATCGCTAAAAAAAGACCGCACAAAAACAGGTTTGAGTGAACTAATACGAAAAAAAAAACTTTAAATTTAAACTTCTGATGATTCGAACGCATCACGGCTAATATGTAGTATCATGCTAACTGGGGGAAATAATTATAAGAAAAATGGATCGTCTGAATACTAAATTTAGAACTCTTGTTACCTTACTCTCGAGAGCAGAACTTGTTTTTTGTCAAATCCCTTGCGCAGTATAACCTCAAAAGAAGCAGTTTTGGTGTTTATAAATCATACTTATACATCACTTCGTTACCGTGTAAAGAAAGAACAGGCGAATCGACTAACACGTTTTTGTAGTTTCAATTTAGATAAACGCGAGTCAATTTACATTTGTTTTTCCTTTGTACCAAAAACTCCCAATGCCCATGCGAAAAGTCATGCAAAGTCATGACGAATGTTGAATGTTGTCCTGGTGCGTCGCAGGAGCGGCTCAGCCTGTTCTGCGAGACGTGCGACCGGCTGACCTGCCGCGACTGCCAGCTGCAGCACCACCGCGACCACAAGTACCAGTTCAGCACCGAGATGGCCGCGCAGGTCGGCACGCTCTCATCTACCAGAAATACCATCTTGTTAATGAAGTAGGCGGGCAAACGAGCAAACTGTTCGCCTGGTGGAAAGCGATAATCGCTAGAAAAGCAAAAGGGAAGGCAGGAAGGCCCCCCCCCCGGGGGTCCACAGGTCCCTTCGCTCGCCGGGCGAAACACAAACTTCCACTTTAGGCTGATTTTCTGTGATTCGAGCCGGCCCATTCGGAAGCAGTGGAAGGTACTGCGTGGCTCTACCACCGTAAAAACCAATGGTGGATCCAATTATTTTGCGAAGTTTAATTATATGTAATACAAGCTTATTTTTATTTACAGTATTTACCATGTTTAGTCATATCAGCGTTTTACATTGAAGTATTAAAATTATGTTATATAAAGTATGTTTTGTGAAGCAAACGTTGGAATGCCAACTTTTATAAAAACATCTTGCACCTATTCCCTCTATCTCTTAGATTATAAGCCTGTACAGCTATTGTTACATGAATTAATACCGAATTGACTTCATCAACTACCTCACAATGGGGTGCTGTAAGACCACTGTGAATATAATTAAGATAAACGAACCAAAGTGTATTAACATCCATTTGTCTAATTTCCTTAATGCAAAGACGTCTCGTAGCTCACCCATTAATGTTGAGAAGTGGGGTTCTACTGACAGTTTTTTTGTTGCCTAAAGACTCAATTTGACTTTTAAAATAAATTAAGGTAAATACAACACATTTAATTTTATTGCTATTTAGCTCTAATTTATTAACGTCGAGCCAGTGAAGCTTACGCAATAATGTTTATTACGTCATAAATAATGTCTCACTAATTTTCAAGGACGAGCCTGATAGAATTACGACGTAAATTAGTGAGGCAAAACCAAACATACAAAACCTACAATGTCAAATTAATTCTTCATTTAAAGGTCAAATCGTTAATGTAAAGCAAAAATAAAAAGGGACCAAGAGTAGATCCTAGTGGAATACCCATTTTTAATCCAGATAATTTCACTGTTTTCAAACAACTCTCTGGACTTTGTAATTAAGAAACTATTTGTTTGTAAAAATTAGGTATTATTTAATCGCAGGTGTAAACGATGATTTATTAAAAAAATTATTACCTCTAAAGGAATACATTTGTTATAAATTTAGTTATAACGTCATGGAAATAATAGGAACGGGTTGACTTATAATGTGGAGGTTTTGCCTATCGCTAGGCGCGAGCCAACATCTCCGCGCTGCTGTCGGAGGTGAGCTACAAGCGGGTGCTGCTGGGCTCTGCCATGAAGGTCATCCGCGACCGCCAGCACCTCATCGCCGAGAAGAAGAAGGCGCTCGTGCACGAGATCACCCAGACCGTGGTCAAGTATGTGCATTTCGTTTACAACGCTCAGTGTTTGACCACTACACCATCAGAGTGTCCGATGTATTGGTGGTTAGCGTGCTTTATGTTTTGAAGCATTTTAGCTATCGCCTCTGTGCTTGTTAATGCACTTAGGAACGTGAACACAAGATTTTCATTTATCCCACTTTGACGAATGAACGAAGTTGTGAATGTTATGCGATGGTTCGCAGGCTGACGAACGCGATCAACACGCGCGGCAAGCAGCTGGTGCTGCGGCTGAACGAGGTGTGCGACGCCAAGCAGCGCACGCTCAGCGAGAAGAAGGTGGCGCTGGAGCAGCTGGCCGCCATCACCGACCACTGCGTGGCCTTCGTCAACGGCGCTCTGCAGCAGGTCCTCACATTACCTCACTTACCGCCGAAGTTTACCATGGGTAGTTATTTTTTTATGGATTAGGCTGACAAACGAGCAAGTGGTTCCTGGTGGTACCTGATGGAAAATGATTACCGTCACCCATGGATATTTGCAGCATTACAGGATTGCATGGTACTTATCCGGTTCGAGCCGGTCCATTCAGCAGCGGGAACAGCTGCGTGGCTCTGCCAGTTCTGTTCTACCGACAAGCACTGCCGTGTTTCGGCTTGAAGCACAATGATGCCAGTTTGATCACCGGGCTAACGGTAATCACTGGCACTGATTCGAAATATTTGTGAGGCACTGTGGATATTTGGGCATGTGTGACTTACTTCAGGCTCACGACTCGCTCGTCACGTTACTGCGGTAAAACTGAAAAAAAAAAGTTATCCCATGGTAAAAACAGATGTTGTTGCAAATAAATGTTTCATTTATCTGTATCGTTCGTGTGTTTGTCGCACCGTTTTGATCGGTAAAACTATGCAGCGACCATTATGTAACATCATGGACCATAATTAATCAGTTTTCTGTGAAAATTAGCTCCAAGAAACCTATAAATAACAAAGAAAATTTTGTATCAATCGTTTCTACTTATCCCGTACAAAAATATCCTAACTGGTGATTACTCAAGTATGTAGCACACATACGACGAGAGAGAGAGAGAGAGAGGTAACGACAGAAATTTTAGTATAGTAATTAAGTGCAAACTTTTAAGACTTATAACAGCAGACTTAGACAGGTTTTGGCAGAACCCTCCGATGTTTATATGTCTATGTGTTGGCAGGGCAGCGACACGGCGGTGCTGTACAGCAAGCGCGCGGTGTGCTCGCACCTGCAGCGCATCAAGAGCCGGCGCGCCGACATCCCCAACCCCGAGATCCCGGTGCGCATCAGCCTCGCCCTCGACAAGCTGCCCGACCTCGTCAGAGGTCAGCGCCGCTCCACTCTATCTATGGCGTTGCCACCATCATCGGCGACATTTCTAACGCATGCATGCGACGCTCGACACTTTCAGTGCTGTCGACGATTGGCGCGATCGTCGTGGACGGCAAGGTGGACGGAGGGGCGCAGGGGCCGTACCACCCGCCACCCGCCACGCCGCCCGCTGCCACCCACCAGCAGCAGCAGTCGCAGCAGCAGCAGCCCCAGCAGCAACAGCAGCCGCAGCAACAGCACGCTGCGCACCAGATGCAACACCCTCCGCAGCACGCCACGCCCCCGCAGTCGGCCGTGGTAGCGCTGCAGCAGGTCGCCATGCACCAGGTCTCGTCGCCTCTCTCTGCTTCGAGACGATGTGGGGCTTATTGTACTCATGTGCATTGATGTCACTGTTTCTATGTGGCCACTGATGGTTTACACCCACCGCTGCCGCTGTTAGGGAGAAGTTGGCGTTGGCGCCAACAACTCTCGCCGGTCGAGATTCGGCCCGAGCGATGGGGACCACCCCCGATGCTGAAACAGCCGGCCGGGAGGAGGCTGCAATCATCACACACTGATGATTGTTGGCTTTTTATCAATTTATCAAATTGAATCAATTCTTTTTCTTTGCTGTTCTCCTACTTCTGACATTAATTTCCTTCAATATAAACATTTTAACTGCCTTTAATGTTTTCAGCATTGCGATTGTTTTGACTATATATGAAACTCACTTAAGACGTTCAATAATTATCCAAATTATTCTGTATTCGTACAAAATGGACTGACTCGTTGCTCCTATTAAAAAAGATTGTACACTTTTGCTGACATTTAGTTTCTATGTAATAATTTTTAAACTGTTACATGTCTCAGACATTGGCACGATACCAGGTCAGTGCACTTCTAGCTTGTTGAGAGAATTGGTTATAATTTTTTTTTGTATAAAATTGGTTGAATTTTTTAAAAAAAATTATATCGTATGTATGGTGGTTTGGATTATATTGTACTGTTACTCCACGAGATACATATAGTCGTCACTGACGTTGGGAATAGGGAGTGTAGAATGTGATCGGGTGTTTGCAGTCGTACGTGCAAGCCGTGAGTGGAGCTGTGGGGGGTGTGGGG
>DWHO01005299.1:0-10404 GCA_018247575.1 Eurytides lysithous rurik | reverse complement strand
GACAACGCATTTGCAAGTTCAGTAATGTTGCAAATGTCCATGGGCGGCGGTAATCGCTTACCATCAGGTGAACCGCTGCTCGTTAGTCAGCCTACTACATAAAAAAAAATATATATATTTGTTAAAACCTCTACAATACAGATATATTATTTCAAAGAGTCCATTTTAGGAAAGATAAGTAATCTTCATATATTATTATTACAAAAGGCATATTTATTTATTCTACATAAATATGCCTTTTGTAATAATAAAACACAACATTTAAAACCTTTAAAAATATATTTCCAATTTGTCTAGTCACTGAAATGTCCAGAAGTTAATTATATAGGAAGATTCAGTCATAAGCAATCTAATTTTGAATGCTAAGTGTGCCTAAAATACGACTGGCTAAACTATAAACAATTTTGTTTAATAAGTCATATTAAAAGGGAAACTAACACTGAAAAAAATGTATTAGAAATGTTATTTATGTATAGATTGGTCATATATATGTATGTTTCTGCTCACTTACTTTATTTCCATTGGTAGTTTTAGAATTTTCCAAAGCATAATTAATAATTTCAGAATGTAACAATTCAAAAACTATTTCGTCAGCCATAAGTAACAAGTACTAAGAAAGAAAAAATATTTAACACAGTACACATCAAATGTTTACACCCAAATTATCATGAGAAGAGGTGGGGGTCATGAGTTTCCTTAGTTAATACTTATTATTTAATTCTCACAGATCATGGAAAATTAATAGCGTAAATACTGTACAGTAAAATTGAAATATTTTAATTTTGGTATCCAGTGCAGAATTAAACTCCCTTAAAGTATGACTATGAACTGACAATGACAGTAGTATTCTTTGACATTTACTTGACGATTTTAATCGAGGGAATCAAAATTATAGAATGGTAATAAAAAAAACTATTTATTATTTATTATTAAAATTAATAAAAACAGCTAAATATAATTATGAACTTCTTTTTCCATCAGTTTTTATTTAAATACTGCTATATATTATTTGCTAAATCATTTTTTTTATAATGAGATTAGTTAACGTTAAATATTATACTGAAACTCAACGTAGCTAGCACACTACGATAACACAGTGACACTATCCACTCCGCTGCAGCTCTGCAACACTTGATGAAAGAAGAGAAATATCTCTGCTTTCATGAAGTATTGTCGTTATCCCGTTACATACCGTGCCTGTCTAATAGGACAACGGCATCTCAGTGAAACATCAATTTTTATTTATTTCATTGAATAAGAAAACAAACGTTTCATATCTACGTAAACAACATTTCATGTTTACGCAGCCGTTGTGATAGTGAAATAAAAACGATTTTAATTTAGAAAACTTTATATAGGGCAACACTTTGTGCACTTTGTCAACATGTTTGATATAAAACGAAGATGGCGAAATAGCTGCTATCTTGTGTGGAACTTATTCCTACGAAGTGCTAGCTATTTTTGTTATAGACTGATGTGATTACTTTAAATCGCACTTTGGTGAAGTCTAGAGGTTTGAAAAATATCGACTGCCTGATTTAAGTTTTGTTATTCGTCAAAATGGATATAAATAACATTGGAGAAATAAAAGATGGCGAGTCTGCTCGACCCCTTGTAGCTGTGGAAGCGCCACCTATACTGGAAGTGTCAAAACAAAAGTTTGAGGGAAATTTCAAAAAGAAGAGGAGACGCGGGAAAACTAAACGAAAAATAATGAAACCGTTTACAAAAGTTTCTTGGCAGGAGCGAAGAAAGAATGATCAGTCTAAAAGAATAAACAGATTTCGTAAGATTGTTTTAGCAAAAACTCAAGCGCCTTTCAACAACAATCAATTTCTTATGGAAATTCATAAACCGGAACCCGAGAACAATTTTCATAATCTAAGAACACCATCGGCCAGAACTCGAGATTCTAGTTTTAGTGTGGATTCCGAAGATAACTATTTTTATTCACTACCAGAAGATGAAGAGGAATATTTGACTAAAGAATTTTCCAGCGTGTACGAAGATGCTCAGAGTGAACGTTTGTCTAATATGTCAAAAAACGAACTTATCGAAGAATATCTTCTGCTTGAAGCGAAATATGACAATCTTGTCAAAAGAACTGAACGCTCAAGGGTTAAGGAAAACGATTTCGAAAATTCGACTCTGACAGACAGAGATGCATCTATTACTGACAAAGACAGTATGGTTACTGATCGAGATACTTCAGAGGCTTCTGTTTCTGGGTCCATGGATGAGTCTTCTGTGTCCGAATTAATGCAACGGCTGAAAGAGCAAGAGGATCAGATTCATGAGCTTCAGATAGCCAATGAAAAGTTGAGGGCAGAAAATGAACACTTGCGTCATCAATCACAGAGTTCTAGTGAAGATTCGGAAAGTGACAGTTCCTCCAGTTCAGATAGTGCTAGCAATTCGAGCAGGTGTGATAGCCCGCAAGCTGTTGCACCTGCAAATGATTGTGACCATTTATCTAATGGAAATAATCCTGAAACAAATGGTGAACATGAAGATGTGGAGAATGGACATACTGCTCATCCTGTTGTCAATGGTTTCCACAGTTCAAGTGAATAGTTTACTGTAATTAAATGGTGCTTAATTATGATTTTTTAAGCAAACAGTATTTAAATAAAGTTCTTTATTACATTAGAATTGAAAGCGTAACATATTAATTAGGATGCTTGCCTAAAATTTTTAGTGACTTGTTATTGTACAAATTTTGGGATAATTTTAACTGCTGTAATAATGTAATTGTGAGATCTCATATATTAGAATTAGTTGATTCTGTGATGGTTGCTGATGTTTGATCAGTACTTATAATAAACTAAAATTTGTATATATTCCAAAAAATCTTTTAAAGATCTCACTTTTATATTTGTACAGTATATTATAGTAAACTTAAGGTATAACATAAGGTGTTGTCATTAAATGATATTTTATGGTTATTGTTTGTTGTTAAAATATTTTAATTTTTAATATGAAACCAAATTAAATGTGTCAAGTAATTTTGTCAGTAGTATATAATGAAATAGATAAAGAGAGTGGTATCAAAATATTTTAAATTCATCATTTCAGAGTAAACAACTGCAATGTAACAACATATATGATAATAGAAAGTATTTTCTGATGGTCATATTTAAGAAAGTGATGGATCTGAATCTTGATACTTTTAAGATATTGATTTTTGAAGTAACACATTCCTTAATTTTATTAAAAACAATTTTTAGACAATGTAACAATAGAAAGCCATAGGATTTTATAATTACTGTCAATTAAGTGTATGTAATTTGATAGCCGTTTGTAATTTTTTAACTAGAATTTATTCATTATGAATAATATGTATGTTAAATAATAATCAAGAAACCATAGAAAACCATTTTTTTTTCTGTATTAATATGGATGACTTACTGAGCATATTGATTTAATGTTTAACTTTCTAGATAAGTTTAAGTTGTCTCTCTGTAAGATTTAAGGACTAAATATAACATAACATTTAGGTGATTCTTGGGTTTAATTTCTGCAAATCACAACTTGAAAAATGTCATTTAAGAAATTAATGAGATTAGAAATAGATTGAATTGGTATAGCTGATTGTAAAATTAACCTGGAAAATACAATTTAAAACAAAGCTGTAATATTTGTAGAAGGAACATTTAATCTAGTAATCTTTTAAAGTAATAAAATCAAACCTTTAAGCAATTCAAGGAACCATACAGTCATAAAAGTAAGCAATCTAGTAGTTGTTTACTCATCATGTTATTCATTTAGAATTTTGTACTTATCAGTTTGCAAGTTTACAAATCATTTTTTACTAAAGGTATTAAGTATATGAATTGTATTATATTAAAAGATTGGAGGCAGCAATGGTCTTCACAAAATTGTAACCACATATCTAGTTAATCACCTTCTTTCTTCTTTTTAACTTTTGATTCTGGTGCATTTGGATTTGTTCCTTTATAAAATTGTTTAAGTAGTGACATTGCTTCTGATGCTAATACATTTTCTGTCAAGTCATAAGATTGTGGGTAAAAGTTGCTCACATTGAGTACAGTTTTACCACCAAATCTGTCATTGTTGCATCCATAAATAACTTGTTTCACTTTTAAATCTTGTAAAGCTGCAGCACACATTATACATGGCTCCACTGTCACATAAACACTTATATTTGTGAAGTAACTTTTATAATCAATATTATTCGATTTACAATAATCTATTATAAAGTCAATACAGTTAATTTCAGCATGCCTTGTAGGGTTACGAGTTACATTTACACAATTTCTGGATTCTGCAACAATAGTGTCATCGATGGCAAAAACACAGCCAACTGGTACTTCTTGTGCAACTAATGCTTCAGTTGCTAATTCAAGTGCTCTTCTCATAAAATCCACCATATTAAATTACTAACTTTGATTTGTCAATTCAGATGTATGTTTATAATAAAACCTGAAACAAGATCATAATGTATTCTAATATATCCAGTATTGTCAAAATATTTTTGAATTACTTAAAAAAGTAATAAAAATATTTGCTCTCAGAATTAATAATGTAAAAGTGACAAGAAATTTATTACAATGTATTTTTCAATTTAAAATCTTTGAAACTCGTTCACTAAAGACTAGTGAAAGAGATTCTTTTATATTTACTCAATATTTATGATCTAATAAAATAAGAATTGGCAAATAAATAAATAAGGTTACTTAATGTATAAATGTCAACATTCAATAAACAATATAACCTGCCCTTGCTGCTATTTATCTAGGATTTGCACCAACGTATTTAATATCAGCTAATACAAAAATGAATATTATTATATACATGTAAGAAGGACTGGTATCAATATTAAATTTTAGTAGCACGACAATAAAAATGACTTGTTTTTATTTCATATACCTAATGTCACCAACAGAGGGAGGGGTAATATATGTCGATATAATATGATACTTGTCTTAAGTACCGATTTTAAGGTATCGATACCCACATCTCTGGATAGTTGGATATTCTAATCTCATTAAATTCTAATAGGATATTGTTGTAAAGTAATTTCATTTCTGATTTTTTTACATTTGATAATATGCCTGGGATTTTAGTGCCTAAGAGGAAATAATGTATCTCCCTATTACACACAACATATTTCAACACACTCAAGCATATTTTTGACGCATGGGAAAAATCGCAGAATGCAATAGGCGTATTTTGCGATTTATCCAAAGCCTTTGATTGTGTTGACCATCAAACACTATTACTGTCAAGTGCAGCGCCGTGTATACCACTATGGTCTTTTACTTAAATCAGAGAGTCCAGATGGTTCATTTAAATAATGTAAAATCATCTGGATCTCTTTTAAAGATGGGTGTTCTACAAGGATCTATCCGTGGGCTATTTTTATTCTTACTTTATATCAATGATTTGCCGTTTTATGTAAAGAATTTGTGTGACATATATATACTTTTTGCTGAGGATACCTCCCTTGTCTTTAAGGTCGATCGTAATAGAAATATAAATGACGAAGTAAACGGTGCTCTGTTACGTATACTAAACTGGTTTGCAATTAACAATTTAGTACTAAATGCCAAGAAAACTAAATGTGTGGAATTTACCTTACCTAACGTAAAAAGTCAAATTCACAATTTGCTTAGCAACGGAGCACTAGAAATTACTGATTCCACTGTATTCTTGGGTATAACTCTAGATAAAAAAATTGGTTGCCGTTTAAACGAAAAAATTGGTATCGATCTGATGAATAGTTTTTTTTTGTAATCGCGTTCATCAAAAAGAGATATTTCTAAAAAGATGATTCTGCGATAATCGTGTTCAAAAATTCAGTATATTTCTTTTGTAAACAGTGAATTTGTGCATACTTAGTCTTTTCTCGGTTTTTCCGCACAACAAAATCCTATATAACCGCTGAAATGCGTATAAATACCAAACGAAAAAACGGTATTTTCTAGGATGGTCAGAAAGACTTGCACACTTTACGGTATAAGAGAATAAATGTGAAGCCTATAAATGTAGGACAATCATGTCTAACAGTAAATTCAACACTTATGAAAAAAAAAATAGCTTTCAAATTATTTTGTCAACTATTCCTATATAATAAAAGGTTAAATATCTAGTGTCAACTTAAAGTTATATTTTGTTGCTTCAAACATAACTTACATTTAAAAATCATAAAAAACTATAGTTGACCAGGTGAAATTCATTATATCTCGAAAACACGCTGAAAATGAGACTGAAGCATGACCCTGAAACCTAAATTATATCTACATATATAAGAATTACATCTGACCTACTATGCTATACCCGAAAATAAACCTTGTACACATTCTAAAAAACCACTTAGTGTCTAAAATAATAAATAAATTGCTTAGTTATGTAATCCCATATTACTTATACATAATACCTAATGTTTATTTGAACAATATCTAAACTTTCACTGTCCTCTGTGTCTGTAGAACAATAGCTTGAGGAGAACCGGCTAGTGGACTCAGTAAAAATAATCTTTCGTGTTACTGCAATTTTGTGGCCTGCAATTCCAAATGAAGATGGACAGTATACCTTAAAAGTCTGAAGACAATTAATGAATTCATTTGCAGTTCAGTCGTAGAATGTTCGTCAGACATGATCACATTCATCTTTTTCCTAAAATAGTTATATTTGATCGCTAATTACTGTCGGATTTTAAATCTATCGCACTTGTGAAATAAGAATTTGTCAAAAATAAAAGAACGACGGTAACGATAGTGTGCATATCGATACCATCGATATTTTCCGGCACTACACTATCAATGTATTTTGATTGATTGAATAAATTCATATGTTTACGTTTGAGTGTCAGATCATCTTATTGTTATTATTATTTATTTCATATAAGGATGATCTCAGAAAAGTGATTAATGCTGTCCATTTACAATTTGTATTATATTTAAGTGATATCATGGCCTCTTTGAATAATGAAGACGTAGTTAAAAACTTAGTTTCAAAAACTGCAGTACCGTTAGTTTTTCGCGGTTTTATTAAGGATTGGTCTTTATGCCAATGGAATTTAAAAAAATGGTCCTCGGCATTTGGAGAAAAAGTGGTACCCTTTAGGTGTATGAAAAAGAATTTTCTTTCGGACAGCCCTTGCTGGGAGAGGATGTGTAACGAGAAGCCTATGACTTTTAAAGATTTTATTGAGAATGTGAGAACTAGCCAGGAATGGATGTATTTCGATTATAAATATGTACAACAGTGGTTTAATAGCGATCATGAATTATGTAAGGTAAATAAACTACAAGTTTTCTAAAATGTTAAATGATACTCACTTATTTCTGTTCGAGTTGGTTTTTATCAAAAATTTTATTATAGTAGTAAACAATGCATCACTTTTATCTAGGAAGTTTCTTGGAAGAAGTTTGGATATTCTGATAAAAGCTCTTTAGATAGTACATTATGGATTGGAAGTAAAGGTGCCCACACACCTGCACATCAGGACACTTATGGGTTTAATATTGTTGCTCAGTTGCATGGAAAGTAAGTGGCATAACATTTTTATTTATGTAATACATATATTTTATGTATTTAATCCAGTGGTATTTTGTTTAATATCTCTACACTGCTATGACAGGTAGACAAAAATTTATTTTAATATTATAGTTGTCCTGTTGATGGGTCTTTATTAAGGTTGGTCGTAAAAAAAAGGGATTATGTTACCAAGCTTATTCCTGCAGTCTTTAGCCTTATTACAAATAAAATCTTATTGTATTCACAGAAAGCGTTGGATATTATTTCCTCCCGAGACTGGTAACTTGAAACCTACAAGAGTACCTTATGAAGAATCAAGTGTTTACAGTGAACACAATTTTTTCTGCCCCATTAATTTAGATTCATTCAATGGTAAATAAAAGTTTTTGTTAAGACTTAATGTACTCTGTGAATGATATATTTTATAATTGTTTATATATTTGCAGCATTAGGTGGTGCTAGATTAGTGGAACTTTCAGCTGGTGATGCACTAGTAGTGCCTAGAGGATGGTGGCATTATGTGCAGAATGTAGATGATGTGAATATTACTCTGAATATTTGGCTGCCTCATGTTAGTATTTTCCTTTTTATAGTTTAATTTTCATCATAGTATAAGTATTGTTGTTTAAATTCAATACACATTTTTTTTTAGGAGAAAGACACCTCTGCTCAAGTTTCAGAGGCTCTAATAAAAATTTTAGTTGCACAAATATGCAAAGACTTACCTCAGGAAACTGCAAAACTTTTAGTAAATCCAAATGAGGTATGCATTTTTGATTCAAAGCTGAACACATACAAGATTTTCATTTTCACACTTAAAATAATCTATACTATAATTTTAATTATAAAAAATATAGAAAATGCTGCTATTGATCTCAATACACTTTATGAAAAGAAATTAATTTCATATAGATATATGAAATTAATTTCTTTTCATAAAGTGAGTCGCTTTTATATTACTCTCCATTTGCCAAATTACCACTTTGATATAATTTACATTAATATGTTGTTTTGATTGTGTGAAAGATGGATAAATCACAATATATACTATATTTATAGCTTTTAAACTACTATGACAAATTTGTAGAGGTTGAAATGGTGTTTATATGATTGTTACCTAAAAATTTGAGAGGGGACTGAACAAATATCACTAAAATTTGGATCTATGCAAAACTACTCCTTGATCTTAAAAGTTGAAACATGTTTTACATTTCTTAATTGTTCAAGTGCACTTAAGACAACTATAGAAAGCAGACAATGCCTGTTGGGGCCAGTAGAAGTTCTATAAATGTGAAAAAATATGTGTTATATCCACTATGGTGTACACATAAACATGTTAACATATAAACAGTTATCTAGTTTTTAGCTAAAATCATTTTTTATAAAAAGTAGAGATCCTTTGGTGGTTAAGGGTGAATGGAGTTTTTCTTTGGAGATTATTCATAGTATCTGCATTTATTTTCATTGAATAATATGGTTTTTTGATTGTGACATTTATGATTAAACTTATCATGTGTTTGACATTAGCAATATAAACATATACAATGAACATATTAAATTATCTTCTTTATTATATTTTTTAAAATAAATAACTTAAAATCTTAGATTTCTGTAAACCTCTGTAATATGAATTGCCGAATTTCATCCCTCTCTCATTTCTAAAAGGGGTACAACTTTTCTCTTTACATATTAATATATATTGGTTTATGTTACTGGGAATTTAATCACTTTTGTTTTTAAATAAGTCAATTGCCAAAACAGATCTTTAAATAAATACTGTTAATAATGTTTATTTTACTTTATCTAGCAAGGCAGTGATAATGCATAATGCAACAACCTATTAATTTTTAAAATATTTACATTTCAGGATGATGTATCGGAAATGCCACTGGCAGTTTTATTTTTGCAGCTTGACGCGGTAGCGAAAGCGTATTTAGACAACAAAAGAAAGGTGCGACGTATTAAGCGTCAGAAAACTTCTGATAATGAGGTTGATGCTTCTCTGGATGTAAATGAAGATTTTGATTTAAAATCATTGCTAGAGAATAAGGAAAATAATTTGGAAGTAGCCGTGAATATTAATTCTAATCAGTTAATTGATTTATTGAAACAGAATTTAAAAGAATTTGCTCACGAAGGTAGAACATTAGAAGAAGATGAAGTGGAAGGATCTATTGACAAGCTCTGTTTGACAAAATCTGTTATAAACGCGTTTTGTCAAAGTAATGTTATTGATGTTGTTAAACAGAACCTATTTGAACGACTTAATTAATTTTTAAGTTAATTATGATATAAGACAATATTTTTATTACAAATTTGGAATTAATTTCCAAAAAAAAAAAAAAATGTTTTTCTACATCATATTTAAGATGATTTATTTGACAATGTAGAATATCACATGGTGGTTGAATGCAATTATACTTAAGCCAAGCCTCTATAAGTATTATTTTTAAATCTTTAACAGTTAGACAGCAGACATTTTTTTATGATTACACATTAAAGTGATATTAGATTATTGTAGAATTTAGTAATTAGGTCAATAAATATTATTTTAATGTATTATTTTTTACTCAAATATAAATTGCTTGTTTATAACATTTGTCAAAAAAAAAAATACATTGCAAACAGAATTTCAACTACAGTTATTATACAAAAGAGTCTTACCATTAAGAAATATTATCATGCTCTTAAACATCTGTCGTATTTTTGTTGCGTTATAATAGCTTTTAAATCATCACTTTGTAATTACTTTTGAAACTAAAAAAAATATTTTTTAATTGAGAATCCCATTTGTATCCTTTGTTTTTTTATTTTATGTAGTAGCCTGACAAACGAGCAAGCGGTTCCTGATGGTAAGCGATTACCGCCGCCCATGGACATTTGCAACATTACTAAACTTGC
>DWHO01005298.1:0-10404 GCA_018247575.1 Eurytides lysithous rurik | reverse complement strand
ATAATAATTTTTATAATTTAGACTATTTATATATATACGAGGGGTGATCAATAAGTAATGATAATCAAGTATTTCTAGAATGCTCAAAAACCTAAATTATTTTTTTGCTTGCTTATATATCCACTAGTTCAACTTCAAAAAATTGTATAAATAAGACACCATTACCGGGAGATACTTTCATTTGAATATGAATTGTCGAAAAGAAAACATCAAAATGGAGAAAAATGATATAAGAGCATAAATTTCAAACAACAATTGTTTTATTACATAATATAATTACACAATACAATTAATACAGTTTTTTTTAAATAATGTGTAACAATCAACATATGTATATGTTACACAACAACTATACCACCTTTGTGAGGCAATGTCCTCTACAAATAATCTCTATTGACTATTACTATCGGGTAGAAGACAGTTCTTATCAAAATGTTGCTAAATATTAGTCACTAACCAAAAGTGATATCTAGTTTATTTATACAACATATTATTGTATGATTTTTTCTTAGCATAAATCAAACTTCAATTTTGCTGTAGATTTGTATGTAAGGTTTGCTTGCATAATTTTGTTATATTGACTTCACCTATAAAACCATATAAAATGAAACTTAGTAACATTTACTGCATGTTGTTGTCCAATATGATGGAAAAAGCAACTAATCAATAAATGATTCTCTTAAAAACCAACAATTGACTATATTTCAATATAATTAGATTGACCAACAATAAATTTCAAAAGTGTCAATGTAATCTTAAGATATATGTATGTGACATATTAGAAGTCTGATATATTTTGCTAGTTTGACCTGTTTTGTGCAGTGAGTAAAAAGCCCCTGTAACACAAGATATCTCTACCTTACTTCAGTGTTTTTTTTTTATAAATTTAAAATACAATTATTAAACAATATAAAAAAAAATAGTACCAAGGAATAGAAATTTGTTTGTATTTATAGATAGCATTAATTATAAATAAAACATAGGTACTATGTTTTATTTAAAATTAATGCTATCTATAAATTGTATATTTGCATTATATGTAATTTGATAAGTGGGTAGGTAAATAAGAAAGGTACAACATGCAATCACAGATTGGTAACAAATATAACATATTGAGATGTTGCCAGTCACTGGGATTTTGTCCTGTGACCTTAAAGCGCCAAGGAAGACATTCCAGTAATTTTGCTATCACTTTTTATTCTTTATTCAGTGATAATGAAACTAAATAGAAATAATACAAAATAAATTATTTCAATTATACAATTTAGAATTTTAGAGGATGATAAACTTTGTATAACTACATATACACAATATATCATAGTACAGAAAAAGGTCCTGTTTATATGAACATACATGAACTGTAAACACAAAATTCAAAAGATTAACCAATGATCATAACACAGCATATTTGCAATTTCTTGTCAAACTAATATTTTCATTCATAACAAACACAAAATAATAACTGGTATTGTAATTTAAATGAGAGAGTTATATAATACATAACATACAAAAATTTTAAAAGGACTGAGAATTTAAAGCTTACCGATAGGCAGATCACAAAGAAGGGCGCATGCTGATATAGCACCAAAAGAAGCACCCGAAATCTTTCCTAATAATAAATGTGGTGCGTATTTTTTAAAACACACAGCAACACCGACATGGTATATACCAAGAAAACCACAACCCGCAAAAGACAAGTTCATTATTCACGCATACAAAATATCACAGTCAAGAACTAAAATTGCAACAAAACGAAATAGGTCGTCAATAAAATAACTTATCAACACTTCAGTTGAGATTAGATAATAATAATCCAAAGACTATTATCACAATCGATCACTACATAACAAGTTTGTTTAATAAATAATATGAGACACTACAGTCCTGTTTAACGCTCAAATATAAATAAACAATTGTTAGTCAGAATTACGACACAAGATAACACTGAGTAAAAACGTCAAACGTTTTGACATTTGACAATGACAGTGACAATAACCGACGTTTCATTTTACGTACACTAGGAGATCATTTATTAACCTATAACTTATTTACAATAACCATTATTAAAAATATTATCACCACACTAGTCATAACTTAAAAATCTATTAAACCTACTCCGCAACGCATTATAACATATTTAACCATTGGACAAAAAAGAACTAGCGCTCTTGTAGTAGTCGCAATAATAATTTTGAGAAATGAGTCTAAGCAATTTTGAGGTACGGGGACCATACGGACTAAGGGTTTCTACAGTAAACTAATACCTAAATAGTTTTCTTTCTTAAACCGCCTCCAAACATTCCGGCGCTGACCAAAGCGCCCCTGAAATGAGAAGCTGCCAATATGTATACGCAAATCATGTCCCAAACAAAAATTTTGCCTCTCTTCAAGGAATCAAAGTTAATACATTGTTATCACTACGCAAATTGCCAGATAGCTCTAAAATAGGCGGAAAGTGAACATAAATAGGAACCCCACAGATGACTTTTTTGAAAAATGGTCAGCATTATAAGTAATTCATATTAAAATAATTAAAAATATTGGGACCGTTTAAAAAAAGAGAATAATAATTAAAAGTAAAATTTTGAATAAAGAGATAGGTTCCCGGTTCCTCATCAATTCGGGATTCTAACAGCCCTACGATGATTTTATTAAACAAAATCGCAAGAATCTTTCAATCTTAATCGAGATGGTAAATGGCCTAGATTTCACTGCGTCAAATATTGAGTCATACGTAATGTCATTTTTACTCTACAACTATTAACTTAATTGTCTTTGCCTTGATTTTTATTCATTCAACGTCGACGTTTGTTGCCTTTGTGTGTTATATATTTTTTATATTATAATTCTAAATGGATGATTTCGGGGATAATTTCGTTCAGCCCGAAGTGGACCCAGCGGCAGAATTCCTTGCACGAGAACAAAATCAATTAGCTGGCCTCGAAGATGAATTGGAGACAAGTGCACCGCCCCCTATTGCTACTCCGGCTTCTAATGGTTTAGAAGATTTTGTGGGTAATTAAAATTTTAATGTATATAAAAAACGACATAATCCCACGAGATATGTCAAATATAATGGAAAAGTTTCTGTAAATTCTGAACTGTGTTGGCTTAGACAGTTTTAAGTTCGCTTTAGTTGAATTAATAACTGCTTACAACATTGTTTTTAATGTCATTAAAATCTACATTTATTCTGTGCTTAATATTAGTATTCGCTTTTTGTAAGTAGCTAATTAAATTACTTTAATAGCAAACATTAAAAAAATACAGAATAGTTTGTTAGTCTTGTTTCAATTTATAGATTTTTAAGTTTTTAGTGTTACTGGTTTGATTTTCTCAGAAGTTCCAAGTGCGGCAATGTTTGAAGCAAATGGCCTTATTGATGCTGAACCTACACCTACTCAAGTTTTCCGACAGGAACGCGAAGAGCCAGAAAAGATCAGAATATGGCGAGAGGAGCAGAAGAAAAGACTAACGGAAAAAGGTTAATAAAAAGTTCAAAAACTTTTAATCAAATTTTGTCTTCTTGTGTGATGATGATATATATAATACAATCTCAACTTATACCTTCCTACTGCTTTAAAAACAGGTGTTTCTATTATAAATTGTATATCTGCTTTAATCAGTGTTTAAGAAAAATTTTTAACTGCATTATTATATAAATGTAAGCATCAAATGAACATAGTGAAAAATTAAAGTTTTTTATCAAGAAACAGTAATATTAAAATTTCCATTTTATTACAAAAATATAATGTTATATAATGGCACTATGTTCTGTTTAGATGAGGAGGAAGAGCGAAAGAAGGAGGAAATGTTGAAAGTTGCCAAAAAGGAATTGGAAGACTGGTACAAGACCCATGAGGAGCAAATTGCTAAAACCAAAGCTGCTAACAGGTGAATTAATAAAAATGCCACATTTATGTACAATTAGTTTATAATGTGTTCATATTAGATAGACTTCTTCCATCAAGTATAAACTTGCACTCATAGTCATCCCAAAGCTGTAAAGTATCTGTAGTAAGTACAAATTATCACATGTACAAATGGTCACATTATTTTTATTTTAAACATTGAATAAAGAAAATTTAAGAAATCTTCCAGTAGTTCTTTTGTTTTACATGTGTATTTTTGATTTATTTATAGTAATAGTATTTTTTAGTATTTCAATGTTGAAATTACTGATATATTTGTATAAAAATAGTTTTTAATCTACTTGACCATTAAAGTGATAGATAAATATTATTATATTTTATTTCTAATACTAAATTAATACAATAAAGACCATGTTCTAATTTGGATATACACTGTATATTTATAGATATAAAATTATATAAAAGATATATATCAGACATCCTATGTACACAATCTCATGTGTATCATCATTGTACAATAGCACTAATGATAGTAATAATTGAAATCACTTTTATTTTATATCCTTAATGCATGTATATTATCTCTATATAATGTATAATTGTATGCCCATACTAATTCTACTGTATTTTTCTTTCAATGCTGTCAGGGAGTCTGCAAAGTGAGTATTCTATTAAGTAGTTTCAGTGTTTACTAACAATTACCATGTTTGTATTGGTGGTCAGGTGTTCATGCTGGGTAATAAAGGGAACATTTTACAAATGTGGTAACTATGTCAAGTTTCGAATTGTGATGGCTAAGAATAAGTGTTGACTGCTCGAACTATTTTTACAGAGGATTAGTTGTTGCAAGTTAATTAGATGAATAGACCACTTTATTACAAACAATATTTGCTTATAGTCTACCTTTTACAATGACAAATCAAGTATTTTTTTGTTGGTTTATTGAAATAAGTTTTTTATTACAATTATAAATAGTGTAAAAGTAAACCGTTTTATAACTTTTTATACTAGACAGTCTTGTTAGGGACTCACTATTGCCGATGAATAAATATACATACAGTGATGACAAATATGTTCTTATAATAATAATTCTTAAAAAAATTATTTAAATGCAAGAAATATGCACAAAAGCATTAAAAATTCTAAAGTAATATTTCATTGGTAATAATAAAAATTATTTCCTTCTTAGTTCATCCAAGCAAAAAAAATTAACTGTATAAATTTGTAATAACGTTACTTAATGGCCTTACAGTGTTCATGTTACATTCACCATCAACATCATTCGGTGATTTGAAACAATCATTGGGTAAAAACAACTTCACAGACATTATTCACATTTGCTATACATTCTTTGGTGCCGTATCTAGGAATGCTGAACGCGCATTGGCACGCGGCTCCGAGAGTGGCCCCACTGAAGGCGGCGAATGGACTCGGGTCGCGGAGCTATGCGACTTCGGTCCTAGGCGCGGCAGGGACGTCGCCCGTCTACGTTCCATTGTGCTTCAACTCAAGCAGGCCGGTGTTAGGCCTAAATACCCACCGCGCGCTACACAGGTGTGAGTAACCTTTTTTTTTTCATGCAGCAATGTTATATGATCTGAGATGTTTTAAGCAGCACCTGCTCCCGCTGCTAAATGGTCCTCGAACCGCATAAGTACCACGACCTCACAAAAATCAGCGTAAATTGGAAGTGTTTTTGCTTCCGTGTTATGTACAGTGAATAAGGTGGCCGGTTACCCTCTTGCGGTCCAGTGAGCATGAGCAATATGACATTTGAGCTTCAATAAGCGTAGTATATAGTTAGGGGTCATATGCGGAAACATGTGTGTTCTGTCAACTTGTTGAGTTGTAATGGTCTTTAACAGGTTGTAATAACTAAAAAAAAATTGTAGGGAAAAAAACACGAAATCATCTACTGTTAATAATGTATAAATAACAGCCTGCACTGTCCCACTACTGGGCATAGGCCTCCTCCTCTGGGGTATGGGGCAAAAAAAAATTTTCGTTTTCTAAATATGCAGGTATATGAAAATAAATATGTATTTTCCTTAACCATTGAGCATGTGAAGTCAGCTTTTAAAATTGATAGTTACAAAAGAAAAGGTTCATTAGTTTTGGAACTGGAGAAAAAAAGAAATTTAAAGGACAATACTCATAAACTTCTTAAAAATATTTGTACATGATAATAATATATATAAAATTTTTATACAGAAATGCAAAAACTGTTGATGAAGAGGTAATAACTTATTAGTCTCTTAATGTATAATGCTAGGTAGCCATACACTCACATTAGCTAATATTATGTATATTTATATTTGCAATATTTTACTTTTCAAGTTCATGATAACTATAACAAAAATTATTTTTCTACATCTGTAGTATCACTGCTACCTTTTTAGGATTAATGTAAACAATTTCGAAATCTAAAACATTGTTATAAGAAAGTACACATTCTCCTAATATTTTTAACTTTTAATCTCAATGACAAATTATTTATAACAATAGACTGGAAATGTATAATTTTATTATCTCTTAGTTTTCTCAAGCTAAATGGTATATCTTTTTAATCATATATTTTTTGTTTGTTGAAGGTCTTTTACTCACATTAAGTAGTTTCATATCATCAGTTCAACACTTAGTAGTTTCATCCATCTATTAAGATATTATTACATTAATTATGTACATATTTCTGTGGTTCCATTTAAATATCTATAATACGTAATATCTATAATCATGTGTAGGTGCTACAAAGTTGTAGGAATTCAATTCAATTACAATACTTAAATTCATAACACTTAATATTTTATTTTCTGTTCACAGGGCTTAAACTGTTGGAGCAACTCTGAAGGAACTTTGTTGGAGGCCTGAATTAAAATAAAATAAATAATACAAGATTGAAATCACATTTAATTATAAATATATGTATGTTAATAATAGAAAATATTATGTGAAAGCCACCACTTATGATTATAAAAAGGTGTAATGTGTTATCACAGAATTGTTATTTATTTAAAATTAGGGCAACATAGGCCTTTTTTATTTGATTATAGCGAGCATAAAAAATTACAAATAATCATTCCAAATTAAATGGCTGTGTCATTTATATATTTCCCATGACTAATTTATCGTGTCTATAACAGACAAATTTTGAGTAGGAATTTAATTTCCTGTTTATTTAAGCAATTCATATGAAAAAATGTTGAAACACCTGCTACAACTTTAAATCTCTTGCAATATCAATGTGCTTTCTTTTATATATCTTCTCAACCAATTGCAATAATAGATACATCAAACTTATAACTAAAAGGAATGGCCAAACACCGCTATTGAGGTAACTTCTTAATTGTTGACCCAATGGTTTGTTCTTGTTAAGTAATATTTTATAATAAACAATTTCAGTTCTCCTCGCAATATCCATCCAATTATACATTTTTCTTATCATTCTATTACATTCATATGGACATAGGATTTTGCCTTTTTTTATATCATTCATAGCCAATTCAATTCCTTCTACAATACTGTCGACATTTGGTTCTGTGAGGTAAATCATGTTTTCTGGAAGTACCTCTGGTATCCCCCCAACTTTAGTTGACACTACTTTTAAGCCACATGAAGCTGCTTCTACTATTGCCATACAGTAGGCCTCCGTTAAAGAGGTATTTAAAAATATGTCACCTTTTACTAAAGTATCTCTAACTTCAGAGTGCTTTAAACTACCTAATAGAGTAACACAGTGTTGGAAGCCTTTTCTTTCTCTTACTTCTTGTAGGAGCCACATTTTTGGTCCATCTCCACCAATTATAAACCTAAGTCTTGGATAACGAGGGCACATATCAGCTATTACAGCAGCCATTAAATCTACACCCTTCCTATACACCAATCTTGATACAATGACTATGGTTATAACATTAGGATCTCTTTGACTTGGGTCTGGAGTAAAATTGTAAGCATCTACTGCATTAGGAATGACTGATACTTTGTGTGCGCATACTTTGGCTCTTAATACTGTATTTTCTTTCCCTGTATGTGAAACACAAATACAATGATCACACTCGCAAAGACACATTTGCAAGTATTTGTTTGTTAAAACCGCCGAAGTGTCCGCAAACCCAAACAAACTGTGATCGGTAAAAACTGTCTTCAAACCTAACAACTTTCCTATAATTGAAACCTCATGAGCTAGAACACTAAACGCCGAATGACCGTGAACGATGTCAATGCGCTCTCGTATTAAAATATATCTAACTAAAGCTACGTTACAAATCATTGTCGGTAAAACGCATTGCGAGTAAAAAACCCTTATTGGTAAATAATACACTTTCAGACCACCTGTTAAATACCGGACTCCGACTCTATCACCGTAACAGTGTGTAATAACAACCACTTTATGCCCACGTCGGATAAGACATTGAGATAAGTTATAAATATGCTCTTCAACGCCGCCTGTATTAGGGTAAAAAAAATCCGAAGCCATACAGACTACGTGTCGTTCCTTGGCATACGAGGTTTCCTATGGAAACATTAAAGAATTAGCTTTCGGTCACATAACTGTATCGTATATTGAAAAAATATATGATAATACCTTAATACAATTCATATTTAACTTGTTTACATAAACTTCAATTTATACAAATAATAAATCGATCACGACCATAAGCAACCACAGATTTTTTTTTACAATAGTCGGCAACGGTTTTATTAATTCTTTATGTCACAAAATTCTATTGAAATATAATATAGTACAATATTCTTTAAAAAGATAAAAATGATAAAAACAAATAATATTCATTCTGAAACGAGATGGCGACAATTTAATGCGTCGACTTAAGATTGTGACTTATTTTGTGCGGAAATGGTGTTAACACGGCGACTTTCACAGTTTTGTCGATAAAGACCAGGACCGCGGGAACATGGCTCTCGGACTCGGTGAAACAACAGTTTGATACTGCTTAATTTAACTATAGAAAGGTTTTCATAATCAAAATGACTTTAATGGCAAGATAATGTATTCAATCTTTCGAATTATACTTACAAATACTATCTTCAATAAAAAAGTCAGGCGTATGCTTACCATAAAAACAATAACAACACGTCATAAGCAGTTCAATAACGGAAAAACAAAAGACGATATACGTTACTGTGACAGAGCCACGCAGCAGCTTCCATTGCTACTCAATGGGCCGGCTCGAACCAATTTAGTACCACGACCTCACAGAAAATCGGCGTAAAGTGGAAGTACTTGTACGCATTTTGTCCGGTGAGTGAGATGGCTAGCGGCCCAATCCTCTCCCTCACCCTCCCAAAACCATGGCAGCAATAAAAATTAGTAAACTACCCCAGGGGGGGTACCAACGTCAGTGATGTTGGAGAATCTCTGAGCGTCCGCGCTCACAGCTTCCTACAGTTTATGAGCGCGAGCGATCTGGCTGTCCCACGTATTCTGGGGGAAGGTAAATCGGATTTACCTGCACGAGACAAACGTGGTAGTACATCTACGGCACCCCTTACAACTCTTGTTGTTGATTTATGAAATATCAGGGGACTTCATTCAAACCTTGAAGTCGCTCACTACAACCTTGAGATGGCAAAGCTGGCCTTACTGTTTCTTAGGGAGACTCATATATGTTCTCCGGCTGATACATCCTTCTTCTTCTGCCTTGGGTTGACAGGTTGGAACACACCTTTGTGCCACGGACTGGGGTGTGCGTGTACGTTAGATAGGATCTGTTCTCGTCGCCTCGGCAGTCTTAAAGGTCCTGTCCATTATATAGTTGCGCGTAGATAGCGAAGACCACCCTCATATATGCGGGTCTTCACAGGTCCCAAATCAGTTGTACAGAAACGGACTGATTTATCAACCACGTCCAAATCACTACAGATTCCTTGCTGCAAAAGATTTCCTCCGCGGAGATCAATTCACGGCGACTTTAATGCCCACTATGCCCAGTGGCTCGACTCTCGCACCACTGATCATGCAGGGAAATCTGTTCACGACTTTGCTCTGGCAAATAATCTGACACGGTCAGTTGCTTCGCCTACGCGGATTCCAGTTGCTTTCTTTTCTGTTGGATCTTCTGCTGATCAGCCATCCGGACAGCTATCAAGTCTTCGTTGACGCACCCTTTGGGTCGTCTGACCATAGTTTAATCCGGAGTCTGGTGCCCATCACGTGCTCAATGCGTTCCGCAGGTTGTCACCGTGTAAGGCACTACAAGTCAGCAGATTGGGATGGGATGAGGTTATTTTTTGCTTGGCGGCATGTATGCTTCTCAGTGATCCCAGTGCAGTTACCGATTCTGTCACTAATGTGGTGCTTTAGGAAATGGAGCTTTTTGTTCCGTCCTCTGTGGTGCCCATCGGAGGCAAATCTCGGCCCTGGTTTGCTCTTGCAAAATGGCTTCCCACCTAAAGCAGGAGTCAAAAGTCAAAAATACTTTATTGAAAATTGGATTGATTTACAATCACTTTTTGACGTCATTTGATTCTACTACCAAAAAAAAATACCTCGGTCCTGAGAAGAACAGGCGTAAGA
>DWHO01005297.1:0-10405 GCA_018247575.1 Eurytides lysithous rurik | reverse complement strand
CTAAATATGAATGTAAAGTTTAACAAAATAAAAAACTTCGAAGTACAATTCTTAACATTGTAGAAATTTCAACATTCAATACAAAATGTACTGAAAACAGATATCGCAGTAACTCATGCGATATTATCGACCGATAATAACGCGCGTGTGTGGGGGAGCCTTAATCCTCGCTTCGACTCGCGTCGACCTTTCTATAACCCCGACGTGCCGGCTAATCGGCTAATGTGCCTGGTGGTCGGGCAATTGCAGTCTGCACCGCCGACAATGATACAAGCTAGCATTCCCATTGCGAATTGCGATGTGTCGCTCTATTATACTACAATGATGTAATGAATGAACGAATGATATCGTATAATGGTTAGACATTTTCTGTGCAATTGCGAAACGTCAACGACCTTAACGACCATAATAAGGCCGGCATACACACTTAAAGTTTTATAGCGTCCATCTATCTATAAGCATAATAATGCGAAATATAAGAAAATTCGTATTTTGTACTAAACCGTCGGCTCGTAACTATTTTAAATTCAAATGCTTTTCATTGTCCAAAATAAAAGTATTGAAGTACTAAAACGTCTATGATCTGTCCTCAACCTCAATCCATGAATCTGTGGAAGTGTCGAACGGTTATCGACATTTTGGATTATGCCTATATCCTCCGGTATAAATCAGATAAATGGACAGGTTTAAAGATCTTCACATTTTGCCTTTCCAAAAAATACAATAGAAAGTAGTGCTCGTTACTTAGTAGCTTAAGAGAAATCTTAAGCCAACGAGAAAAACAAGTAATTAAAAATGGTATAAAAAAGCAATATTAAAAACGGATCAGTACAAGGAATTATTCTCTGTACTATTCTGTTTTTAATACTGTATATTTGTTATTTTGAAAGGAACGTGTCATTTAGAATTTTTGTTTGTATTTAAAATAATAAAAAAACTGCACGAGAACCACAGACAATAAAGCGCGTTTAACAAGCTAGAACTCTGCCGCACCAGTATATTGAACGAAAGTAACTCGTCCTCGTTTCCATAATTGCGCTGCGCTATATTTAGCCGAATTGAATACGCACCGTACCATTTCCGTCGATGACCAGAATCCATTCGAATTAGTTCTGTTTACAATAAGATTCCTATCTCGTTGGCTAATGTCGAAAAAGTCTAACATTTCTTGAATTCTCAACACTAACAACGACCCTTATTATGTTAAAAAACGTACGTATGTACGAAGAAAGTACTTGCTTGTATCTATCGCGATCGCATTTATAAATAACTTTGGAGGCTGCTTCTCTACCTTTCAAACTCACTTTGATATATAATATTTAAATTTATTTATAGTTTTTAAAATCAAGATCCATCGAGAATCGTCGTTTTTCTTGTACGGTAACCTATTTTTTCACGCTTATATAGGAATTAAAGCAAATACTAATTTAATAATTCTATCGTTATTTAATATAAGTAAAGCACATTAAACCCTTGAGAAATTAGAAAAACACTTAAAATGTAATGGCAACAATGTTATTTAATAACAGTTAAGATAAATTATAACCTTTTATTACAAATTAAAATCAGCCGATTGATACATACAAGATGCCCTCGAACACAATCCTGTCATTGTTGTTTTTGAGATATCGCAATTTCCTCAATTGTACCGCGATTATTGATAAGCGAACTGAAGCATTAGTAATTACAATGTTGTGTCAGGTCGGTTCACTACATACACTACTTCCATTCTAAATGAACACTTATATGGATTTAGCGTCATTACAAGTTAGTGACGTTTGTCAAGCGTAATAAGCCGGTGCGTGTTTATTAGTAATTAAATTCTATACATATAACCAATATCGTAAAGGTTTCCTTAACAAGTACTCGTTGAGCTCGCAAAAACCAGACTGTACGAGATTGAAAATATCGAATTGTCTGTTTACAGCTATTAATTTATCTGGTTCCTTGAGGAACTAATATTACACTTAAAATAAATTTCTTATATACATATTTTTAAACATCTTTCCAACAAAAGCCTCTATCGTGGTAATACTCTTTATATATAAAAAAAACAGCTGTTTATAAACAAAGAATCATGATTCATGTATCGATTTAGTACATGTTGTTCCCCTCACTAGTCCGCATGACGTCGCCCGATGCATTAACGCAAGCCGGGTACGGCCACTGCGAACCGAATCTAACCGGTTTGAATCCAATCGACAAACGCGCCTCACTCAACCAATCAGCGACCATTCAGCCCAGTCGTTCGCCTTCCGTCGTGCGTTCTGTTGTGTTTCATTAATGTTTTTCTTGATTTTTCCGCTACATCTGTAAACTCGCATACCGCTTTAGAATTATTGATATCGTATGTTTTTTTTTATTTGTGCAGCTTACAAGTTACGTACTTTAGAAAATCAAAAACTTGCAACGTTAACGTTCAATATTTCGCTACAGTTTACTTGGAGATAATGTTAGACAAGTGAAAAGAATAGATCAAACATAACTTTAGTAAAGCAATTGTTGTGCGGGATATTTCATTATCGTAACAAATGGTTGTTGAGGCGGCCCGTGGACCAGCTATGGTGGTTGCCGGCGGCTTGGCGTACCGTGTCGGTTCCGGGGCCTTCATCTTCTTCAATTTGACGAGACAAGACTATAGCTGACGAGCATTATGCTCGTTCTCGAGCAGAGACTAAGTGCGCGACATTTGGGACGCGGGGTATTTCTCAAAGCTCGGCTGGTGCACGGCGTTGAAGCGCGAGGTTGGCGCATGAAATTTTCGTTGTTGAAAGCCGAGGTTGAGATCGAAGCAGACCCTGATACGTACCGGGAGCTCGCAAGGCGGCTCAAAGCCGCCAATGTGCACGTCAGGCCAGCGCGTTACACACGACTAGCGTAAATATCCGGATTTTACCGAATTTTTCTACTTTATATATACATTATCTCAATACGACTCCATATTCACAATACTTTCTTATTAGTAATAAAAAAACATTAGAGAATATCATAACAACGAACGAACTTCATAGATTTGCAATTGGATGTTATTCTTATATTCATTTCTTTCGTAAGTAAATTTAATAAATTATTATGTTCAATATACTCTTCTGATGTTTATCAAATTAATTACATTGTATTTCAAGGACTTACCAGTAGTTATAATATTTGACAATTTACAACAAGTTTTCTTTTTATGGCTAAATTATTTAATATTATGGTAATAATCACAAAAAGATCACTTACTTTTTTTCTTATGTTAGACATTATAAACTTTTCTTTTTTTATCTTAAGTACTGTAGTTTTAATAGCTTTCATAGAATAATTTAAATGAATATAAATTCCTTTAAGATTCAGGCTTCCTCCCAAAAGTGAAAACTTTGTAGTGTTATGGTTATCTTTGTATATATAATACATCAGACTTTCTGAGACATAGAACATGATAAGTTTTATATTGTTTCAGTGTGGCTCCCAAGAATGTTACCAGTCCCATAGTGGTAAACAAGCCAGTTTTGTCGCAACCTGGTAAGAATAGTTGACTTTAATGTTGGCTTAATCAAATTATATTACACATTTTCTATTGACTTGCTTAGTTTGTAATGTAGAAACAGTGTGAGAAAAAAATGTAAATGTAGTCTGAAACTGTAGTCCTATGGTAACTTAATTATATAAATATTCTTAGTGTTTTGTTAAAATTTACCAAAATTGTTAATTTGTAAAATTTGAAAACGGAGCGAGAACTACATCTTGATAATTATTTATTTATTTGTGTTATCTTGTTGGTGTTCCAATGGTTGTATAAAAATTATTCTATTTTTTCAGCTATACTTGCCTCGGCTAACCAAATGAAACCACTTTATTGTCAAGAGTAAGTATAATATTCTATATTAGTATATTTTTCTATTGCTCAATACGGGTATCATAATTACAGTTAGTGACATCTTCATTGTCATCCATCTTTTACCGTTTGCTGTGCAATCCAAGTTCAGGTCAGTTAACACTAGTTATAAATATTTTCATAATTTTAGAATTATAGAGTTTACATTTATATAGTATATGCTGTGGTTTTACAGTATGTGATATACTGTATACCATTGGTTATTTCACACCAAATAATATGCTGTGCTTCTTTATCATAAAGCATTAAATTATTGCGTCAAATCAAAATAATGTGAGGTAAGCAGCAAAAATGATAATTGGCAGCTTTCACATAAGCTATACAAGTAAATTGCCAATAATTATTTTAGTCTTCTTGAGTCTTTTCATTTGTTTTATAAGATTTACCTACCTACCTGGCTGGCTGATTTGATTTCTTTTTATGTTATTTTACTTTTTTCTTATATAGCAAATGATGTTTGCAAAAAGCATAACAATGGTAATTACTGCTGCTTGCATTTTATTTAGTATTTTCCGGAGACCTGAATCCTTATTGATTATATAATTACAATTTTTGTATGAAGATACCAAAGCATGAAAACAATGACTGTTTGGCGCAGATGCTAAGCTATTGGCTTCAATGTTATTGGTTGTGGGTTCGATACCCACCCAAGGCAAATATTTGTATGAACTACAGATATTTGTTTCGGATCTGTGCATATGTTCGCGAAAGATTTATGTATGTAAAATGCCCTTACCACAAGACATTTCTGTCTTCAAATAGGGGCAGCATTTTAAAAAAAAAATTATGAGTCAGTGCTGAAGAATAGCTAATGAGTAATTATTTCTATCTAAATCAGATGCTGTGGTATCTGTTGTTTACTCTTTATTATATACTAGGGAGATGTATATAGTTTCTACCTATTTGAGTTTATTAGTAACAATGATGCATTTTTGGCAGTGGTGGCGACGTGAAAGTGAGCACCCCGCCGTGCCACTCGCCTGGCGCCATCTTACCAGATCTGCCGCAAGCTGCTGAGGATCCCGACAAAGTATGTTTTAAGCTATGTCTGTTGTATGTAACTTATGCGGTGATATTCTATTAAATCTTAATCTAGAACAAGTTCTGTCTCAAGTCACCACTTTGCTTTTGTGCCTTATATATAAGATCTTATATATAAGGTATCGTTAGTTCGTGTGTAGTTTTACTTCAATGTTGTTTTTGATGATTAATTTTTGAAATACAGTTTGTGCATATTATAAGATAATATGATTGACCTTATCCAATATGGGGAAATTTTTGTGGAAAGCTGTACTTGTTTATAAGACTCATATGCTGAAAAAAAAACAAGTATACATGTGCATAATAGATATTGTTTCATTGTTTATCATCATTTTCAGAACTATGGGCTGTCTAAAGACGCAACGTCTTCGGAGACCCAGTGTTGGCTATCGCGGCATCGTTTCATGCAACACGCAGCCACCTTCGCTAACTTCTCTGGCGCTGATTTGCTACGGTATAATTTACCTTTTCCTATATTATAAACACTGACCGACTCATGCATAAAAAGTTATAACACATCTAAAGGCTTGCTATAGCAAGATTGTCAAAAAATGTTATTCATAATAACATTTTGGCACTAAACTGTTCTATAAAGCTATAGAAGCCTGAACCCAACTATGTATGTAACAGTGATATAAGGCGAAAAGATGGCAGGAATGTTTATAAATAGAGAATTCATAACATAGAGAACAACTAATTAATGGTTAAAACCTTTTTATGAATAAGATCGTGATATATTTGGTCTGTGATATTTTTTCTGTTGATGCAGCTTCTAACCTTTTACATTATTCAACAGTTTAATAGTTTTATAATTCAGTTTGCAATAACTTTTCCGTAATTTCCCTCCAAACTGATTAAGGCCACCGCGGCCAATCTAGAACAACCAACATATATTATAGTGCACAAGCATTTACACAGACGGTGCTCTCTTTTACTCTTATAACCTGATGGGACGAATACTCAACACAACGAGAGATCTAGCGCAGAGGCGGTGATCCAATAAACCGAGCTCTAACAACAACTCCTCCAAGCCACCGATAAATTCTTCGACAAGTAGCCGGGATAGACTTTTTACATGCCTATCCGATTCATGGATCATCGTACTTTTAAGGCAATCAGGTCATCGGCCTGCAATTTTCTAAGTTGGGTCAAGCCAACTTAGAAACGACATGACAAAATCATCGTTCTGCGTGGTTTCTCGAACCCGCAACCTCCGAATTTATACTATATTAATATAAATAATATAATAAAGGAAATATTCTCAGAATAATCTTTTACAATTCATGTATCTAAAATTGGCCTGAAGTGGACAGCCATATTTGCTGATGGATGGATAATAGAAGTGTATAAGAAATGATACTTAGAAATGTAATTTGAATCTGTTTTTAAAATGAATGTATTCAATTTTGTTTGTAGATTGTCCCGCGATGACATAATACAGATCTGTGGCTTGGCTGATGGAATACGCCTTTTTAATGCACTTCATGCCAAGTAAGTAATAAAACACACATCATACAACAACATATTAATATAAAAATTTTAAAAGTTTTTTTTTTACACTTAAGTCATAATATTATAATTTCTAGGATTACTTTATTGCATACTAATTAATTTGAATCCTAATATTTAATGCAAATTGTATACCAAATATGGAGATGACTGTGAATAAAACTAGGTAATATTTTAAATATTTGATTTATAAAGAACATCCATTAAACATGTATTGTTCACCTAACCATATTTCAAACCAAACACTTGTTAAACCCCTTACAGGTTGCCTATTATTACCTGTTCAAGTGAAACAATTATATTGAAAGATAATAAATATAAAAGACGAACCAATATCAATACACTCAGCTATAGGCATACATGAGTTAAGAGTTGCCGAGTTTATTTTGATTTGTTGCCCTTTCAATTGTTCCAATCTGTCATATGATAATGCACAATCATGACAGCCATTAACTTTACACTCGTATAACTATTTTTGAAATTACTATTCAGAGCTGAGGATTTTGTGAAATGAACAATAATGTAGGAAAAAATTATGAAACATAATGGTGACGTTTTCTTTTTCCCCTAGACGCATCGAACCGCGTCTAACTGTGTACGTGTGTCCGTGTGGCGGCAGTGTGTACAGCGCCCTCTACCTGCACGCCTGCCGCGCCCAAGAGCTGCTCGAAAAGCTGCGCTCTCTGCTACACGCCGCCAACAAGGTAGTACAATGATGACCCACTTGGCGCAGCCGCTAAGCTATTGGCTGCCGCTTCGCAAGTCGTGATTTCAATTCCCACCCGGGACAAATATTTGTTTGAAGTATTTATATATGTTACCGTTTCGGATCTGGGTGTTGGTCCGTGTGAACTTTATATAGGTGAAATGCCCCCTGATAGCACAATATATTTCTAATTTACTATAGGGGCGTTTTTTTTTAAAGGAGGAAAATAACGCCCTTACAATAAATCTGTACAATGGCCCAATAGTTTGCAACTTCTCAGCAAGTATCAGGGCATTACTAAAGACAGTCACAGTATTTATGTATTAAATATATAATATCTTATAGTAGCTCCTTCTATGCTAATAAGCATACTCATCAATGAAATTCTTCATCTATGAGTGACCTATTCAGAATAGTATCAAAAAATTTATGTTGTGAGTGCTGGATTCCTTCCATTATCTGGAAATGTCTAAATTTCTGGATAAGTGGAAAAATAACATCATTCATCAAACTATTTTCTGCAAATAAATATCACACATATGTTGTTTCCAACTCAATTAAATCTAATTTTCTTTTAAATTCAACACTCAAGTTTTTCCATATGGTTTTAGGGAGTTATTGTTTTAGGGAGTTATTGTTTTAGGGAAAAACTACAATCTTTCGAAAGATTAGGAAAATTGAAATATTTATTTTCATTTTTACATGTTACATTTTATTTTGTGAGTTAGTTAACTTGGTTTATTAAGTAAGTGATATATTAAATACTGTTTTTTTTATAGTGTCCTCCCAAGAAATTTCTTATATGACAATATATCTTTCCAGGATTGTGATACAGTACTAGTACTAGGGCCAAATGGAGCAAGAGTGCGCTTGACAGACGAATTGGTGCGCCACATGCCCGACAACTCCACTTATCGACTTGAGTGGCTGGAGGACAACATTCTACTACTAAGTACGACCACCAACTAATGACATACCTAAAGAACAACTCTGATGATGACACTCAATAAAATGGTGATGATCACTTGGAGGGTACAACAGCAGATTTCGGTTTGTTGTTGAACAATGCAAATGCAGTGTTATTATGATTTTACATGTTGCTTGAGTATATGATATTGAATTACAGTCAAATGCAATTATTATATGAGAAAAAAAGAAAAGATTGTCTCATGCATAGAAAATTGCTAGATTTAATGGAATAAATTTAAAAGATATTTTTATTCAGGTTTAATTAAAGTAAATATATATAACTGATAATGTGTGACCTTAGAGTAAGCTATAAAAATGGTAACAAAACACCACAGTTATCAATGACATAGAGTGAATGCTAATTTTCCTTGTCATTTTATTACACCAAAAATATATATGAATATTGTGTAGAGTTATCAGTTTTTATCAATCTTCTACAAGATTGATAAAAACTGCAATATCTATAAATAGTTTTGTCGATATGATCCAATATTCCTCAAAGTAGCCATGAATGTTTTAATGTTAGTAAGCCCTAAGCGTAAGGAAAGAGAAGAGATTGATTTCATCACATTGTTTATAACTTCCATTATCTATGATTTATTCAATGTCTAACAAATTTTCATTTTCATTGATTCATAAAAATTACTAAGTTTTATTATAAATTACATAAAAAATATATTATTTGATTTATCATTTCTTATTTACTGTTTGTAGTATTAATATTTGCATATGAGAACATAAAATAAGTAAATTAGTTTGTAACAATTTTTTATTTGCTGGTAACTACATTAATTCATTTTATTCTGTTTTTTTCTTTATAATCGCGTTATGATAGATTTTGCTAAATTTAATCTAAAAAACATTTGTTAGTAATTAGTTTAGTTGCTTTTGAAAATGAAAAAGATGTGAAGTTTTCAAGAATGAAAAACAAATTACTTTCATGCAATATTTATAAGATCTTTAAAGTTAATCAATCATTTGCAGCCAAAGCTAATTCCACTTTTATTATTATTGTCTTACATTTAGTGTTACATTATAAAATAATATATAAAAAGTTTTTTTTTTTATATCCTTAAGAGCCTTGAGTATATAGTTATACTTACCTTTTATAATAATTGATATTATTGTGCCTTTTTAAAAGTAAGAATTTATTGTTATTAACGTCATTTTAGTTAACGATACTATTAAAATACTGTGCAATAGCGGTGATTCCAGTGACAGTTGATGATAAACAATCAGTGCCTTTAATCTCCTGCCTGTCTGAAGGAGTAGAATTAGTGCTTGTTGCATTATGGAGTATTAAATGTATTTTGTTAGATTTTATATTCATATAATCGATAAATGTTATGTTGCATGATGTAGAGTGTAGTATATCAACATTACATTGCTATAAATTATTGTTTAATTAATAAATGTATAAAAAATACCATTCGTGTTTTATTAGATCTTCCTACATCCTTGTAAGAAAAATTACCGACACTTTTGTGTAATAAATAATGTAATAACTTGTTTTTAATATGTCAACCAAACAAGTACCTGTCTATTGACGTTCCTAATATCAGTAGTTTAAAATTAATTCTCGAAATACTACCACTTGCGTATCAACAAGACGATAGTTAATAGAGACAAAGCGCGTTTGCTTCGATACATTGTAAATTGGGTTCACACAAAATAGCAGTTCAGCAAAAGATCAGTGGCATAATTAACAATGATGGAAAATACTTAGTCCACATATAAGTTTATGTTAACTGAAAATGTAATATGTAAGCGCTGTGTGTTTTCCGAAACCAATAAAATAAATTAACTTTTGGATTCTCTTGAAGCAGAGCTACAATAACCATAAAATAACCACTCAGAATATTTAATAATAAGAATAGAGTCATTAGAGGGACTTCATACGATGGTCCGAACAATACTCTATCTCTGGGTCAAAATATTGAATTTAAAGCCACCAATGAAGTATTAGCGAACATATTAACTTATTGCAGCACACTTAGTTATAACATATACTTAATATCAAATAAATAAATTCGCAAATCCTTTAACGGATTCTACAAAAGCAAGTGCCTTAAACATGAGAGCAATTTACTATGGTAATTAACGAACTTCACATCTAGTTACTCTGATAAAATAGGAGATTGATTTTAAGCTACCGTCGCTTTGATATTGTAATAGTACTTCACCTAAACCTATACTACCCACGACTGTAGTTTGGTTGTAGAGTCTACTGCCTCCGTGGCCTAGTGGTATAGGCCCGCGCTTTACAAAACGGAGGTCGTGGGTTCGAATCCCGCGGAGGACAA
>DWHO01005296.1:0-10405 GCA_018247575.1 Eurytides lysithous rurik | reverse complement strand
TATATATATATATATATATGTAAAATACCTTATATATACATAAGTTAACTTACGTAAAATTAAGCTTATTTTATTGTATTATGAATAAGTCTACGGACACCTCAATTGCATCATAGTCAATTAACAATATGTCGGATCGAATTTGATACAGGTTTTGATTTGATGTATCGATCTTTATAACTCAGCGTTCAATGTTGGTAGCCCTGATCGTCATAAATATTGTCTTGCTGTGTCGAGGCCGTAATCTACAATTTTTCTTTGCATTTTAAATCTTTTACAACCCTCCATTTAAAATAACAAAAGGCACAACTTTACGTTTTAGTTTATGCACATACAGATTTTAAATTAAAAACCGACTGGCGATTATGGAAATATGTTTGTAGATTACGATTATAATCTGGAACATAATATTATAACGATCTACCTATAAATCCACTTTCTATAATCCTTCATAAAAGAAAATCAACAAGTCGAACAAAATAGATATACACAAAATAAATAAAATAAAAGTCATATACATTATATAAAATAAAAGGCAATAATGCGTATCTGACGACTATAATATAGAAGCCTATTTCACTCATATCTACCAAAAAAACAAACCTCAAAACACTCAAGTGCCTAAGTGAATTCCCTTAGAAAATAAAAAGTTATTTTTAGTAGAAAGTATAATATCATGTCAACTTTCTGTCGAATTTTAAGCAAGAAATTATAAATAAATGCAGCGAAACTTATTTTTAGGTTTTTGCCTTACCATGCATAGCTGCTATTTTGTAATTATTAAAACAAAAATAAATATTTAGTAAAGTCGAGCATTTTTCTTGTTTTAAGATTTTTACGGAGGTAATATTTATAATTAATTAATTTCAATCAATGGTACACATGAATTATATACGAAACTTCTTTCATCTCGCGAATTTTATTGTATTTAACTTTAATTACTTGTATTTTATCAATAGAAATATGCAAGAAATGCATTATATATAGAAATGCATGCATTATACATTTTATCCTTATTGTATGACCAGTCTCGTTAAAAGTAATATTCTAAAAATACCTTATTGTAGCAAATTATTAAAAAACCTATTAACGCGGTAAGGAAAATTATAAAAAAGGTATGTACAAAATTATAATTCTTTACTTACGGAACTTAAACAAAATTATCAAAATTATATAAAAATTTTTCAGCAAAATCCGCTACTATGATTTATTAATTTAGAGCATCCAGTCATTGTAGCGCCACAGATAACGAATCAATTAACGTATAATTTATCAGAATCAGGTTGGTATTACGAAGGTAGATAAACACATTTATTTTCGAAAATATAGAAAACCTTCTATAATAACACTATAAGCAAACTTTAGTACATAATATAAAAAATTTACAAATTTATACCTTTGTTCATATGGCGTAAAATAAAATGTTCCATCATTTTATTTTACGCCATATGAACAAAGGTACTCTTTCTTTTGTCAGTCAACCTATACTAGGATATGGTTAAGGTAAATGCTTTGTAGATCTAAATTATCAATTTACTCTTCGTGGCTTGTTCTTTACTAAGAAAGGAGGTCTTTAATTAATTTTAACAAGGTATTGTTAAACTCTGCACAAGCTGTATCTTGATAAAATCCTTATTGAAATATAAAACAACTGAAATATGTAATCTTTACAAAGTAATTTCTTATGATATAATATAAAACAGTACAAGTGAGTGTTAAAGGCGTTAGCGATATTGAGAGACACTTCAAAGAAGACCTAACCCTGGGAAACTGCTACCTGCGCAAAGGACCTTACACGCAGCGCCATGTGAACCGTGGACAGACCCTTGCGGAACCGGATTTGCCTCTCCACAAGATTGGTACCGATGCAATCTAGGTGCGGGATGATACTGACGGCAACAACTATTTCGAAATGTTCGACCACATTGCCAAGCAGTTCTATTAGCTGATAGGCAGAGGGCGAGAGCCATGGGATGCCGTCTTTTTAAATTAGGAAGAGTCAACAGTAAACATCCCATGGGTATCCCCTGCATCCAAGACGTGTCCGGCGACTCGTAGGGCGCGGCGATATCTTAGCAGAAGCAGTTTAAGTAACCAGGACTGAACAACTGCCAACTCCTTCAGAAGTTCTAGGTCCAGGCCTCGGAGTTGTCGTCTTAAGCCGTCTCCCCGCGTAGACCAGCCGGTCAATGCAGAAGTAGTAGGCAGAGAGATCAAATTGGATATAACTGTGATCCATCAGTCTCTACCCCAACAATCACTTTCTAGCCCCGAAACATGGCATGTCAAGACGAGACTTCAGAATGAAGCGTCCACTACCACGCAACCCCGTGAAACCTACTTGTTAATGGAGCCCCAATTAAAGACTGTGCGACATTCAGGAGCCGTCCCGTCAGCACCCCAAAGCGCGCATTGGTTTTGGCCAATCCTCATCCCGCAGACTTGGCATTGAGATCTTCAGCGAATAGCACGGGGTAGGTATTGAGTTACCGGTTCAATAACAGTCAAGGTAACTCTTGACTTCGGTTAGCGTTCTGTTGGATTCCAGCCTTGTCTCCTTTCAAGGAAAATTATTCCGAAGGCAACCCTGCAGATTTTCCTAGCAGCGCCTCTTGCCCTTTACGGTTTTCGGTACCATTACGTTTTCGGTACCATAGGCACCAAAGGTACGCTCCATTGTTGGTTCGCTGTGGCAACTCCATTTGGCTTTTGATGTACCATTTTAAAGCATAACGTAATCGTACAATCGGAAAAAGGAGAGATTTTATGAAAAAAAAACAGAAAAGGAAATATTACATTATCATATATTCGGTAAATATGGAGTGAAATCGACGTTAGGTTTAGACAATGGTAGCTTCAAAACTGTTTACAAAGATATTACAATAACCGTGGTGAAGATTTGAAATAAATGATAATTTAGGTTCCGGTTAATCATAAACTTAGTGCGTATATAAATTATCTAATAATAAATGGAAGTCGTGTACATTACAATATGGCACTTCGTTCCCAAACTAACTAATTAAGAAATTTGTAAAAAAAATTCTTAAATCTACTTACATAAATATATCAAATAAAAAAATGATACCGGTTAGAACATTACAAATGTCTCTAAAATGGTCTTCCTTATCGAAATGTTATAGAAAATTGAGAAGACTACAAACAAGTTAATTAAACTCTTGGTTAATTATTATCTTTAGATCATTTAATACAAAATGTGATTACGGAAGCATCGTCATAGGTACAGTACGTTCTGTTAGTATAATATTTGTGTAGTTAATAATATACAAAAAAAAAAGAAGAATTTAAATTTCACTAAATTTTACTATTATTTCTCTTAACCAAATAAAGTTAATTACTTTAAACATTTGAGGCTGAAAATTGCTTAATCTATATAGATAAAAATAATACTGCAGGAATAAAAATACAACATAAGTTTGTAATTGCATTGAGTTCAAATCAAAACAAGGAATAGAAATAAAACTGCAAAAAAATTTGTCGGAAATCTAAATTCAAAAACTTGTATTGGAAACATCGTTTAGCGTTAAGCGCAAGCAAAATTAACTACATTATTTGAATTAAGTTATATTAACAAAATAGGGCATCACATACATTCACTACATTGGTTAAACCTATACTTATATCAGCTCACAAGACGACCACAGGGCTACACTGCATTAAGCACAATAATACAGAGTGACACTCCTAATGAACGGCATCGGAATTTTCCACATTGTCAATTGCGCGGCACGCGTTGCAGCAGTACTTTCTGAAGGGAAGGACGACACAGTTCCTTTCCAACTGTTCCCTCGGGAACAGCTCGCAGTATTGAGTGCCGTCCGTGGCGGGGCACCGTGAGGATGGTGGACAGTGACGAATGCGACAGCGCCGACGTCCTTCCCTGGGCTTGGGCCCGCATAGCATCTCATCAGCGGCAGGGCAAACAAGCGGCCGGTAAGAAACCCCACGGCCGCAAGTCGTCGAACACTTGAACGTTAATTGTGTAAACATTAGATCAGGAGACAAAATAAAAATCAATACATTAAAAAATGATGAAAGTCCGGTTTTATTATTAACCCATTAGAATCTTTTACCCCTGAGTCCGAATTATTTCCATAAAAATTACTAGCGTTCGAAACGTCTAGTGTAATAATTAATTTAATTAAACGGGTTAAGGGAGTTAAATGGTTTTTTTTATATTATTAAGTAAGTCACACGAGGAAACAAAGCATTTATTTTTCCACTATGGTTTCATCCGGCTTCATTAGGGTTCTACCCATAATAGCTACAAGTTTACTCGAGTATTCTACCCTAAAAAGTAAAATTGCTTTAATACACTTTGTCGAGGCGTGCCCAGTGGTGCCACATACAAACGTGCAATTCTGTTTATTTTTTTATATTTAAAGGCTTATCATGATATTTCATGTGACACGACCAAAGCTTTAATATATAAAAAGTACCACAAAGTGTGTCTCGACAATCATTTGGTTTATTTATTTACCGGAGTCCAGGGCATCTCTTGCCAGTAGACCGGGCAAGGAAGACGATTACATGGCTGCTGTTTCTCTGGCTTGGTTGGTGGGCAGAGAGCTGGCGATACACTGCGTCTTATAAGCTCCCTTTTTGACACCACGCTATAAAGAAAAATTAAACGTTACCCCAGAAGTAAAGCAGATAGGCTATCGATATGATAAAAATAAAAAAATAATGGCCTCCCTACCGATTTAGGCCACGGTGGATAATCTTCAAGAGATCATTTTATAGCGCGCACATAGATTTATTATCTGTGCACAAGCGCTTGCGCAGGCACAGGTGCACTCCCTCTTCCCTTAATCTCATAGTCCGATGGGACAGATATCCAACACGACCGGTAAGGGATGAGGTGCAGGGGCGGTGATATTAAACCGACTCCTTTCGACTTCCCCGTGCCAACACTAGATGAGGTTGACAAGAAGCCGGAACCGACATTTTAGATGCCCATCCGACACATGGATCACTTTTTTTTTATATATACTTATACCATACACTAACCAAACTAAGAAGCAACAATACAAAATCACTTCCTTCCGCGAGAATCGACCTCCGAATGGTAATGCGCGGACTTATACAACCAAGCTACGTAGGCAGAGTAATAGTAAAGGAATCGCACTATTGCACATCTTTTTTTTTTTCAGTTTTAAACAATTTATAGCATAATGGATACGGGGCGAAAACTTCGAGAGCTTAAGTTAAAAATGCAATTAAGTTCATAAAATAGTTTCACTTTACAATGTGCAGTATTCGCTTTTATAGTAGAAAAAAATTATCATTATTGTTGTGTGCTTCTGCTGTATGAGAATTACTGGATTCCTTAAATAGGCACATATTATATGTTGACTAGGGGCACTCATACTTTCGATACTCTCAAAACGCATTGGAAAAAATATCCGATACGATACGAGGGAAGTGAGAGCACATTAAAGCCCCCGTAATGGCTGCTTCTATCGTCATCCGACGTATGAATCATCCCACTTCACAGGCAATAAAAACATTTTCACTCACAGGCCTCTAACCCGCGATTTCCAGCTAAATTCCATCAGGCCCCGAAGCGTTGCAATACAATCAATACTTACCTCACGTTCGCCGGTACACAGACCAGCTGTCTCTCTTGCACCCCATCGTTGCCGCACGTAGCGCTGCACTCTTCCCAATCGTCGGGCGCCCAGGTGAATTCGCAACTAAAACGACGAGTAATTACTTTTGAAATTTCCTAACAAATGCTCTACGACGAGTCTGGCAGTAGTCTACAGTAATCTGCGGTTGGGCAAATGTAACAGGTATCCTGCGCATTAATGCGTGCTAAAATCTTTGAGTGTTCCACAAACCGTCTGACTTTTGTATAATAAGGCCCTTCTATGGTTGAGAAAAGAATTGGCTTATGATAAAATTTGCAGTACTGTTGTGTTTTATTAAGAGTAGTTCATAGAATGTTAATTGAAATATATTTTTTTATGTTTATCATATTACTATAAGCAATGACGTCAATGATGTGATTTACTAATATATGGTTAAGACTAAATTTATGTAACAACAATTTATACTCATGAAAATCTATAGCGTAGATGTTGCAGGAATATTTATAGTTCGATTTCGATATTTTACAAGTGTTACACAATTTATTTGTAATTTAATATTTTGCTAATCGCTAATCGTTTCGCTAACACATAAATCTGAACTAACAACAAGTCGTTAACACTAACGAACGACCATCTTAGCAATTAGTGAATGTCTGTCAATAAAATAGATTTCGTAGCAAATGGCGTCCATTATTTGTCCATTCATTATACTAGAAACCAAATTTATTCGCTATTATTCTAAGTTATTTTATCTTGTGATACAATAAAGATGTGAAAAAGAATTCACTAGAATAGAACATTTTTATGGTACGAACATGTTGCATGTATAATATTTTACCAGAGCGATTTTCTTAGGTATGTCAATAAACTCTTCGCAATATTTCTTTTTAATATTGGTGGAATTAATAATGTTTCCAAGAAATGTTCTATTCTCCACAACACATTTATTCGTACCGTGACCTTTATTTTGTTAAAGGACACTTAGTTATTGTCTAATTTCTTTCGTAGAAAGAATTTATTTCATCCTCACAGAACAGAAATGTAAAGAGAATATGAAATAAAAGCAAAAGCTTTTTATGTTAAAGTTTAAGTTTACCATACAGGTTTAATAGAGGCAGACGTGAACCAAGTGAAATTTACTTCTCGTTGAGCACTGTGTTATGACACTATATATAAAGTCAAGTACGCAAAGAGAAAATTTTGTACCCTTTTACATCCTTTTGCGCTCACGGAGAGGAATAAAATTTGACAGTTTAAAGTAAAGAGGTTTGAAGAAATGTTAAATGTGTGTGTGTGTGTGCAAATTTTGTGTCTCATTATTAATGTAATGCATTATTACAAATATATTGTCATTATTAAACATATTATAAATAATATTATAATACATGAAATAAGACAAACAAATACGTCCAGTGTGGACGTTTATACTGTTAATGCCAAACACGTGGTATGTGAAATGATAAATGTCACCAACAAAAAAACTACACTATTCAATGAATAAAGAGGTAAACTCTTTAATGAATCCACCTGTGATTGATTTTAACAACTCGGCGATTGTTAGTTAAAATTGATTTGCTAAAAAACACCAATAATTGCGATTTTAAAGAACAATAAAACTACGACTAACATGACATGATGCTGTAACGTACTTTAAGGGAGACATAAAATAACTAACAAGGCTCATTTCTTTAAGGTATGGATAAGTAATGATCGAGTACACGTTAATTACTGGAAAAACGTGAGGCATTCCAAATAATCTTACGAGAATAAAGTAAACTAGGATACTATCACAATAATCGGAGTCACAGGTGACTATGGCCCAACAATACTCCACTAGGAGTCATGTTTGAGTGTAGTTAATTAATTTAAAATTTACTAAATTTGGGCTAAGTCTTTGCCCGTCTTCTTTTTTAATTTTCCCGTTTTGGATTTTTCGCAACTTTTCCGAGATATTTTTTATGACATAAACAGTTGAAGAAGTGGCAAGTTTGATTGTAAGCAAGACACCTGCCCATAATAAGACAGTGCTACTCAGAACCTTGTTCTTATGCCACTGAGAACTTGCCCTGCCCTGCACTAACTTACTAGATTGTTAGGGTGGACATACGTATATGTAATTACGAGGCATAGAGACAGACTCTATGCCCAGTTAATATACTGGCATGATTGCTCTTTGAACTGGAATAATATCATGAGACATCTTACACATTTCCATCTGATCCCAAACTAGGCAGAGCCTGTACTATGGCAAGCAAAGAACTGGTCTACATACTTATATATTTTAAAATACATACTTATATAAATAAATAACACCCAGACACAGAACAAATACTTCTGCACATCGCACAAAAATTTTATTCTGGGTGGGAATCGAACCCACGACCTTTGGATTTCTAGTCAGGAGCACTAACCACTGCACCAACGGGCCAGTCATTATAACAAAATCTTACAAACAGATTGTAGATATGTTTACATATGGCATTACCTGTGCGTATTGCAATGTTCGTATCTCGTTGGAGTACAATGCTGGTCTCGAGGACACCGCTGCCTTACGACGCGCACTCCTCCACCGCATGACACGGAACATGGACCACGCTCGGTAGACCATCTGTAACATGATGAGAAATTTCGTTACATTTTCAAGTTCCGCCCTGATTTTGCAACAGAGAATAAATTAGCATTAGTAAGAAGTTAGTAAGCTTATATACCGGGTGTTCCTAAAAAGGTGTATATATATACAGTGGCGGTACTACCATACTAGCATGAATAATTTATTTTTAAATTTTTAAGGCTTTGCGAGTATTATGTGCTAATTAAGATTTATAAATTTTACTCCTTAGTAGGGTAAGCCGGGCTTTTGGGCTTGTATGGTAGTACCGCCCCCCATAGATCCTACGACAGAAGATGGATACACATTAAGATGGTTAAGGCATGTTTAGTAAAGAATACTTACAACACGGAGTGATTTCACGGATTCCTTCTTGATTCATGAAAAACTACAAGTATACACTATGTATAGTAGTGTATATTTAAAATTAAAAAAGTTCTGACAAAGGGATTTGCAATCGATTTCGTCGGAATTTGCTTGAATAAGCAAAAGAAGAGTTTGAAAATTTAAAACAATTGCGTGAAAATTATCGATATACTTATAACATTTATAGATTTTCATGATTCTTTTTGTGTTTGAAAAAGCTCTTAAATTCGTATGATAAGTTTTACTCTTGCGACATTTGAATGATTCTCAAAACAAATTACCTCTTTTGTTATTACGGCTTGAAAATAATACGATTAAATGCTTGAATGAACTTTTGTCGAAAATTATTTGTTTCCTGATGCGGCTCTCGCATAATAAATCTTTCAGACAATCCAAAAATGGAGCGAATATTTTATAATATCCTAAGCTATATATAAGAGCTATCCTAAAATATATATAAGAGCTAACTGAGGGGAAACTTTTAACGTTATTTTCAACACATTTTGCGTTTTATGTTAGCGGTGTGGCAGTGAGCCAATTTGTTGGAGCAGTGTATTTTACGAGATGCGTGTAAAACCGCGTTACTGAAGATCTATCTAATTAACGTAATAAAATTGGCGGCACGACACCTAAACTCACAGAACATCAATGCGAGAAGTTATTTAGGTATAATCTTTTTCGAATCTTATTGAGTGAAATATAGTTCAGTGGTTTAGGAAAGATAAATTGGCCAGACTTCTTTAATTTTTTGATAAATAATCATGAATTCGTGTATAATTCATATTGTTCTTGTTATGTACAGTATTTTATTGACAAGGATTGTTTAATGTACGTTCTACCTTTATATATAGGCATTAAAATATAAGCAGAAAATTTTGGATAAAATTTATTTTTCAATGTAATCCCCCATCTCGATACACTTATATGAAAAGTAACTTTCAAAACCCTCTAGAAATATTTTTCTTCCTTGTTTGAAAAATGTTCTTCAACTCTTCACGACCGGAATGAAGCTCGAAGATCTTTTTTGAGGTTGAGCAACAAAATGTAGTCACTAGAGGCTAGGCTGAATGATTGATTTCGACGATTGTCCTTGGCAATGCAATTTTATCACAGTACGCTCGATTTTTTTAACATTGTCGCGTCAGTCATCGGAGTTGCTGTTTTATAATCTTATTTTGAATACTAATGGTAATAATATGATATATATGAAATTTTATATTTTGATCCGCAAAGAATAGCTTTAAGTAATGAGATAATTTAATTACTCTCATTAGTATAACAACCCGATATCGAGAATAAATTGAACGCCCCTCGTAAGCGTGAATATAAGATCAAAGATCACACCATAATCTATTAGTATACATCGATAGTTATGGACTAAGAGAATAATTTGCGGTTAAAACATGTTTCCCGTATTTGAATAGGTGAATACCATCACACCTAATACGGACCAATAAATATTTATTGTATTTGATGTAGAAAATTGTATCTAGATAATATTATCTAGATACAATTTTCTACATCTGGATTACTTATTTAAAAATAACGATGTTTCCTATACGGGATACAAGGGGATTTAAATGAATTCTTACCTATATTCCATAGGACGCGACCGTGCTGCAGGAGTACTGTAATTTACTGACACTTCTACACTTAGTGTTTCTTCACCCGGACGCTCGGGGACCGCCTATGATAAAATTTTGCATCAATTAGCATAGTGACACATGAAATAAAAATTGTGCGTACAGTACCAGGCAATAAATAATGCACATCGATATTCAGAAAGAGATAATCGGTTAGTATCGGCTTTGTAGAGCGT
>DWHO01005295.1:0-10406 GCA_018247575.1 Eurytides lysithous rurik | reverse complement strand
TGACGTCAAAAAGTGATTGTAAATCAATCCAATTTTGAATAAAGAATTTTTGACTTTGACTTTGACTTTGACTTTGAATGAATTATTTCACATATGACCCAATATTGTTATTTGATGTATTTATTTCGTTGAAAATAACAAAAACTGACGCTAATTTATCTATCGTTTTAATTATACATACATATATTAGATATTCTTTATAAAATTTATAATACTTTATTGTACAAACCGTTTCAATGCTTGAGTTCGAATGGGTCTCCTAAGAAGTTTATCTCTCGCAATTACCCAATGTAAAACAAAAGAAATACTCATAAAAATAGATCCCTGGGCAAGTACCAAATAGATATACAAATATCGTTCGGTTCACTCAACCGTATATTGCATCGCTGTTCTTTGTCCGCTATTCCCAGACAACGATTTAGTCATCATTCAAAAATGATAGTGCCACAGTCCAGAAAAATAGATCAGCGAATAGAAACACGAGGAACAGAGCGCGCAGAAAATCCGATACGATAATTTTAGTCTTTTGCCCGTTGCTTGTGTGTTGAGCGAGAATCTATAGGTAGTTTTTGTTAGTGCGAGGCACTGGCCAAAACATAGAAATGAAAATAAACTCTGACGGCGTTGAGTTCGTTAGCCGGGAGCATTCTCACGCGCATCTTATGTCATGATAGTTGTGTGTGCTCAATTGCTCACATAAGAAATTAAACGGACTGGGAATTTTTTTTAAGGATTAAAAACAGTGCTGATCATTATTTTATTTTCCTCCATCCCCATATTGCAGTCGATGGCTTATTATGATGTAAACGTTTATGGGAAAAGAGTAATTTGTATTTTTTTAATCACAGAGTAAAAACCGGATGTCTACTACTAAAACTAATTAATCAATATTATATAAGGTTATTGCACTGACATATTGCTTGTAAATGTTTCACTATTATTGTTTGTTCGAAAATTACGTTCAGTTTTAAATTTTAATTGGGACAGAGACTGGAATAGCTACCAAACAAACATGTAAATACGTCAATAAACGTCTTACGTATTATTGTCCAACAAAACAATGTGCAATAAACGGACTTCTAAATAAAAACCATTAACACGACACTATATTCTATGTTCCAATATAACAATTTGATATCTGAAAAAAAACTAAACCTATCCTGCTACGAAACGCATCTGTTCTACGAGGTGCTACGTGTGCATCGATGCACCGTAGCGAATGCAGCTACGCCCCTACGAGGATGTAGCTCTGCTACGGAATTGCATGTGCAAAAATTATTCGCAACAAACACATGACTTCCTTTGATATTAATAAAAAAAACTATTTCATTATGACTACACGCTATACTTAGAACAAAACTTATGCAAGTTTTAATACTGCATAAATATAAGAGTGTAACGAAAAGAGATGTCAAAATAGCATGTATTTAACAGATAAATATGTTATAAATATAATATATTTTCTTGCGTTATGTTATTATATTATAAAAAGGTCTTTAAAATGAGAAAAAAGTTTAAATTTTATTTTTCCTCAAACAGAATAACGTCAAAGATAGAGTGAGTGAGTGAAAGTGTCTATAAACTTTAAGTACACTCGCAAATTACATGCCACGCTGACAACGGATATTTTCAGCAGCGGCTTCAAAAACGTTACTTCTAAAAATATGATCTATATTTTCTAACTGCTATTGTACACTAGAGGGACACGTTACAGCAAAATATAAACGTGCGCGGCAGATGTTTCAATGTTACTGACCTTTAAATTGATTCAAAAACGTGTTTAATACGTGTTAATTTTAAAAAAAGACTACTTCACTGCTAGAGTTAGCGACCAAACGCTACTCTGTTGCAGATTGAAACTGTATACAGGATAATGTCAAACCATTTTTAATCGAAATCTATATTTATCACAGACAGATATTAGAAAGAAAACCTTCAATGTATTTAATGACACTGATGACTTGAAAAGACGTAATATTGACAGTTTGAACGTAAAAGTAAATGTAATTTTATCTATGTCAATCCATTTACAAACAAAATCACAATAAAAACCATATGTCTCCTACAATTTTTTCCCATATAAATATTAACTACTTTAAATCTTAAACTCCTCCACGCATTACTCTTAAAGAGGTGTAATATATTAATCTCGAGTTACTTTATAGATGGGGAATTTACAATAGAAAATAGAACAATGATAACCTCATTTTACAAACTCCGCTTTTAAACGAAACTAATAAGTACGTAACAAACCATTTATAACACTGATAATAATTTTATATATTAATGAATGAAAATCCATCCATACACAAAGTTATTATCTCAACTATACCAAGATATTTTTAATGGTTATCACATAGTTGATTTAATAAAAGTACAGTAGATCGTGCGTGAAACTGCGATGTATTTCGCCAAACAGCATCGCTTGCCTTTTCACCGTTGTGGTTTTACTAGGAGGCCATTTTAATATGACAGACTTAAATGATAATATTACAATTTAAGTGAATGGAATTTTATGAACTCCCTCTGCGGTCGCAAACTCATCGCTCGCTTTTGGTATTATGACTTTACCGGTCCTAAAACTGGTTTGCCGGCCTTGGGCATGAAGAAGGTTTCCGCATGCGGCCCCGGCATGATACCTGGTGGTGAGTCGGTGAATATTTTTTTTTAATCGACTAAAATCACAAGAGATTTTCACATTTAATACTTTTAGCAAAGTTCCCCTTTAATGTTACTTTTTTATTGTAATGTTATTAAAAATATTTTAATGTTTTTTTTTTTTGTTACAGTCTAAACCATCGGAATAACTATATACCACTTCAGAGCGGTATTATAAACTAATACCTAAACTGTTAAATATCTAATAAAACTATCATAATATTCCACGATAAAAAAATATTTGTAAAAACTGAAAATATCTGTCTGGTGAAATGTAAATTTAAAGAAAAATTGTATGTATTTGGTAAACTTTTCAAAAGACTCCTTCCACGTGTAATCTTTTCCTACTTTTCCAACGTTGATTAGGTTAGCTCTGTATACAGTGGTTTAATATAAATTACTGAAGGAGTCATTGTTTTATTTGCCACTAATTCTTTACATTAAAAACTCTACAACGGCCGATCATGAACAAATACAAGTACGAGTAGGTCGATCGATAAACTGATAACAACTTACAATCCAACAAAACATTTCATAGTCATTTTGATGATCATCAGTTTACAAATTTTTACAGTTTTTTTATAGTTATGGATTCAAGTATGGCTACTTACTATAAACTCATATCCGATAATGTAGATTAAGTCAATAAAGTTGAAGCGATTTAAAGTTATATGATACATAATGAGTACGTAACACGATATGCATTGTATATATATATATACACTTTTATGTTGAATGCAAAACGTCGATTGTTTAATAGATTGTGTTAGAAACGGTGTCGATAACTACAAAAGTTCATATGAAACCAACTATTTGCTATTGAATATTGAAGGACTAGGAGTGACATAAAAAATTACATCAAGAGTTGAACTTCGTAGACTAAACTCGATGACGACAGGTGTCGGCGGGACGGAAAAGTTGCCAAATTACACATAATGAGGGGACAATTTGGAATCGAGCCAGCAATCGAAACTGTTAAATTTTAAATAATAATGCATTTACACCGACACGCGTGTAACTCAAGGCACGGATCGAAACAGCGCATTAGAATTTTGAGAGAGCGAAAACGTCATCGACTTTCACTTCCTGAGGAATGCACTAATAAGCACAAATGTAAAAAATTATTCGAATTCAGCGATCGATTTCATTGCAACTTTTAGGTATATCATCTACTACTCAAGTTTGAATTTCTGTTTCTAGTTTTATTTGTAATAAATTTATCTTCTTTCCTCTTCTTACGCTTAACAACAATGAACTGTTACCATTCTCATCCACTAACTGTGACAATGAGTGTTCAACAAATTCGTCGAATACAGTCAAAAGGAAATACACACTTAACAAAGTTTTATATTGTAATATTAAGTAAATATCAGAGATCGATATAATCAAATATAATTTTTAACAGAACATTTTAAGATGTATATGACCGTGACGGTACTAGATGTTAATTGCCGTAGCATTCCGCTGCGCATGACATGCACGCAATATGTGTCAGCCGTATGCGGCGATAAATTCATTGTGTAATGGGCATGCCGCGTTTCAAATTGGGCCGTCCCTCCCAAGAGCGCCTCGCGCATCGTCGGCGGCCATTATCTAAACCCGCTCTACCTCTATTCACTTCTGAAACTAGTGACGTGACCGCGTCGTATCGCGTATGTGGGGAACGTGATTCCAACGCGAACGTTAAGCCACTAATCATTCCGCTTCACATCACGTTAAAGTTAAAAACATTAATTGTTTATAAGTTTTATTGCAAAATTTTTCTCAAATATGATTATACACACATTGTACATGTCAACTGTTCTAAGAAATTAACAAATTTTGTATTTAATAAAGATGTGGTGCTAAATGACTACCATTTTGAATTCTTTTAATGTGTGGTAGAGCCACGCAGCTGCTCCCGCTGCTACATGGGCCGGCTCGAACCGGATAAGTACCTCACAGAACCTGGCGTAAAGTGGAAGTGTCTTTGCTTCCGCGTTTCGTCCGGTGGGTGAGGTGGCCGGTGGCCCACCCCCCTTCCTCCCGTTCATCCCTCTCTACCTTTTACTCCATCCCTTCCCCCCTTCCGCTCTCTCTCTCTCTCTTTTTTAAAAAGATCAGACTATCTTTTCTCCAACCCTCCATTTGTGTAATTAAATCTGGGTCGGTTCATAAAAGTTTTAGCATGAAGCTTGTTTTGCGATAAACTGTCAAATAGAAGACATGTTGATCTGCGCAGTCGCTATGTCCGTAGTTACTTGTGTACGCAACATCACTATTCAAAACGCATCATAGTAACAGCTCGAACGATCGACGCAGCGCCATCTATCCGCGGACTGTGCTCAAACAATTAACGCGTTTGTGCTAGTACACGTGAATACGAGGAATTCGTATAAAAATGTGCGTGACTTGACGACACAGTACGACGCAGCGGAGTCGCCACCGCGGAAACGGATAACTATGCAAGTTGAGGTCATCGTAGCTATTTTTTTCCGACACACACACACACGAACGTGAAGGCGCTATGACCTCATGCATTTATTTCTGTTGTATTGTCGTGAACGTCGCCCATGGCAAATGTTAAATGACGAAACAGCGGCGACGAATAGATAACATTTAGGTTTATGTAATAACAGAGAAAACACGCGCAGCCGTATTCCCGTCAGTCTCGAATAGACAGTGCGTTTCGTTTTATCAAGGCTGATGGGCCATGATAAAAATACAACGCTATCGTGTGCAGTGTAAGCGGGCATAGGTACCTAGGCGGCGCACGCAACTCAACTGCGTTATTTATTGCCGCGGGCGTAGTTGAGTTGTCAAGGATCATTGTCCATGTGTGCGTTAGGCGAGGCACGTGCAGCCAACGCACGTGTGTGCGTATCACGGACGAAGCAGAAGGTACGAAACGCAACGACGACGACCATGAAACTGTTTATATAACCACAGCTTCGTTGGTATATCTCGAGGTCGCATGAATAGGTGGACATTTAAAAATTAATTTATGTTAATGATTTAGTTTTTATTACTAATATTACGTTTACTCGTTTTTTTTTTCTTTGCGTAAATTATTTAATGAGTGTTGAAATGACGCTATCTATTACTTGGCGTGAGTGATTAGTTGTAATGTTTATTCGGAACGCAAGCTTTGTAATTCAAATAATAAGATACAACGATTACTTTTTAACAGTAAACATTTAGTATTTGCGTGATTTTATTGTAACATTGAAAACCTAGTTTGCGGATTTGAGCTGCGAAACAGAAACACATCTAAAAAAATATTTATAACATATCTACAAAAGTGTAGATTACCTTTCGCATACTTATATGTATTAGAGTATTTACAAGATATGTTTTGTGGTAGTACAAAAATTGACTGGACAAATTCAATATGGCGCCTAGCGACTGTGTTATAAAGGTATGATTAAGTACAATATTACCTGATAACAAATCAAATGCGGGCGGCAACTGAATAGAAATGGTTCTGAATGAGGTAAGCGTCGGCAACGTCACGTATCGAACGCATCCGCGACCAATTGTCAAATAGCTATTCGAGGCTACCATGCGACCCGGTCTTTATTGGACCTTAGTTCTAAAACGATTTACATGAAATTGAATAAGTATTTATCAGTGCCTACGATAAAAAGACATCTCCTACTAATACTTTTTTTAATTACATAGATAAAAAACGGTCCACGCCTTTTGAAAAGACGTAATACTGGTGTTATAAATAGAACTACACTACATAAAGCGGCATATTTTATCCTGTTTACCAAAATATAAAGGCAATGAAGCGAAGCTATTACAAGCTAATGCACAATCCCGCAACGATAACGTAATGTTACATAACAAAACATTCTAATAGAAATTCCACCATCACTAGGAGAAGTGAAGTTTATGTAGGTTTAAAATAAAACAAACATCACCACAATACATTATGATACATACTACTAGGATTAGCGTAGAATACAGGGTCGAGTGCGCACATCCCGGATGAAGGCAACTACTTAACTGAATAGGTCCAGGATTTGAGGTTACCATGCGATATTTAAGCTTGGTTTACATCGTTTATATATCGACTTGCTTATTTTCAATTCACGAAATTAGCCTTACGTACACAGGTGTCATTTATTACAACTACATAAGTCACTCTCATTAATTAGTCATTTTGAATGCTATTGTGGTCCAAATTTACTTTACATTAAAATATCTTCTTCCTTAATAATGTTTTCAATAATTAATAACAGTAACAAATAAATCTAAAACTATGTTCGTAGGTTAGTTGATCCTTATTTCAAGCGCCATTAGAACAACGAATCGGCATAACTTGACCGTAGAATAACATCGATTAGAAAAACGTGGCATTATTTTAAAATGCAGGAATCACCCGTATAATTTATGCAAGCAAAGCTGTGAACTATAGCTGCTAAATAAGGCAAAAGTCCAAAAATGTTGCGTTTTATAAAAGTGAGCGACTGGACCATAGGTTCTCAATGAGGATGAACATCGAGTTTAACAGAAGTTAAACACTAACCAATTTTCTTTAAAAAATGCTATTGTATTGACTCGATATTCGACCTTACAATTATACTATAAATATCCTAATATAGTCGCTCCCATTAAATAACATACTAATAAGGGATTTCGATTCCGTTTCTGTCAAATTCGGCATCTAGAAATCCTATTGTGGCTAGTGTTTGTAATTTTTTGTTTCACTTTGTATTTTTTTTTCTGATTTATCTAGTAATTAAAAAAATAATTACGGGGTTATTTTGTGTTGCCCGTTTATACGTATGTTTGTGATTTATACAATTATACAATTAATGTTATTCACGAATAACGCATCACGAATTAATAAATTTTGAATAGTAATTTAAATACTCATTTACAATTTTAAATATTTAATGACAGATTTATGTAATAATTATAAATAAAACTAGATCAAAAACTCCAAACACAATTTTTAGCTATTTCCTTAAATATCGTTATAAAATGGTGATCAATAGGCGGTTCCCACAAATCTTGTAACGGGTTATCTAGTTAGTATGGGCATAATAAAATTATGATGTCTATTTTACTCGCGGCCCCAAGTCGTTTTAACCACCCGTTGAATGCTAAATAAAATAGTAAACTTGCTTCATTGAATATTAATTTTGTCATAGTTGTGCAAAGGTAGTAACGCCATCTATCTGTATATTTATAGAACAGCATTAAGAGAAACTGACGGATACTGAGTGCACATGCTGGACATAGATTATTTATATAATTTATAGTTGTACGAACAGCTACGATTTCCTAATGTATTGCAGCACTTGTAAATACAATTTTTTTGTGTATTATTAAATCCGAAAACATACCCAACTGCCTTTTTTTAATAGAGATAAATATTCAGTTTTAGCTCTATTATAAAACTGGACTTCACATATACAGCAGCAGCCAGAGTTTAATCACTCCTAAAGGCTTTTATAAAAAACAACCTTTTTCAAACAACCTTTTAAAGACTATAAAGTAACACTACAACAATTTAAAAATTTAAGAAGCGGGAATTACTGATTAGCGCTTTTTCCTTATTGCTTAATTTTCTATTTTAATCTGTACCGTAAATTGAAATTGATATTACCTAATGGCAACACCCATTTTGACGTTTCATTACGAAGTTGGGCATTTGCTCAAAGCGAAAAATATAAAGCAATTATATTGCGTATTTTAAGTATATATCAAAATGAATTCTGTAGCACGGGCTGGACATTTGGCCCCATACTTTAAGGCCTCTTCACAGGTAGTTGCAAATGGCTTAAAACCCGTTGCAGCTGTACCTATTCCTGTTGATCACTTGGTTGCACAGCCTTTGCCCAAAACTTCAACTGTACAGTCTCTCCATGGAGCTCTGCCCATTCAAGGTTTAAAGGTTAAGCATACCACAAACGGTAAGTAAATTATCCTAATCTAATAATTTTACTGCGTAAAACTTCAATATTAATGAAGAAATTTCATGTTACATAACACACGTCATTTTCAGTACCAACTCAAGTGCGTTTTGCTCACTCGGATATTGCGTATCCGGACTTCTCTGCATACCGCCGCAAGGAAACTCTGGACCCAAAGTCGCAATCCAAGGAAAATGTCGACGGACGCAACTCATTCACATATCTCATCGCTGGAGGTTAGTTTTGTTTCAAAATCAAATACATGTTGATGGTTCTGATCAACTATTAATTTTTCAATTGTAGCAATTATAAAATATTGTCAGAACTTTTTATCATAATACTTAATAAGGGCAATTGTAAGTAAGAAACTCAATAAGATAGACTCAGTAAATGTTTTTAAAATTATTATTAGTCTTGTATAACAGAATGAGTTGTTTATTTTTACAATATATTATATAGAGCTACATAACATTTGAATTAAAAAACAATATGATTACTTTTATTGTTCTTTGTATTGTTTTTATTAGAAAATACAAAAATAAATATATATTTTTCACTATTTTAAAATGTAGGAAATATCTAATCGTTTCTGTAAGTTCTTATGTAAGCAAAGAAAATGACATAACAGTACAGAAGGTATTAATTTTCCATAAACCTTTATATTTTGCCATTTGTCATGTAACTCTTGTGCAGTTTATACTGATGCTTTCAGATGAACTGATGGCACTGAACTTCAAAAAAAATTTCGCATAATTCCTAAATCTTGGCCATGACATAGTAATTGTTTAGTGTTTTAGCCCACTCTCTTCTTATATTTGAGCTATGGTAGCTTAGTGTCTGGGCTTGCTTTTAATTCAATATACTCAAGCAACATGAGTCCAAATCCTGGAGCCGGCACCAATGAAATTGTTATTTATAATTAACAGTTTTCAGTTCTGATTTACCATGTGCTCTATAATGAAAGAAACCATTGTGAGGAAACCTGCATATTTAAGAAACAATAAAAGAAAGATAAATATGTGAAGTCTGCTAATCCACAGTGGGGCCCCGTAGTGGTCTGTGCCCAGCAGTGGGACATATATAGGCTGTTACTTTACTTTTATTCTTTTATATAATGTTTTTATTTTATGGTCTTGCAATTGATACCATAATAGATAAATTTGTTATGAGGAAAACATTGAAGACTTTTTCCATCTATTAACTAAACACTTGTATACTAGACCTAGATGTTAGATAATCATTTGTTAACATACAACTAAAACAACAGTGAGTGTACCTTTGCCTGGACATATATTTGTCCACTGAACTGTTATGCATACATTTGGCTTCTTTCATTTGAAAATTACCACAACCACACATTTCATTTCCACAACACACAGGAGGAGGCAGTGTCTATACACTGCCTCCTTCTGTCATAACATGCAACTTGGAGGGATAATTTTGGCCTATTCCAAGTAGTTCTTCTCGTAGTTCTACATGTATGACTAGTTGGACAAATAATTCCAAGTAGTTCTACCCCTATGTGGAACTACTCGGACTTAGCAAATTTTTAATATTTTGTTCCAAGTAGTCATACCCATCAATAAAGACGGTGCCAAACACCTCAATTAAAATATAACTTTTTAAAATGCAATCAAAGAAATATGGATGAAATTACATTAAAAGAATGATGACAAACTTTGAATCATATTTTGAAAAATTTTGGCTGAAAAATTACAGTATCATAAATATGTGGTGTGTGTTTGGTGCAAGACATAGAAGTACGATTTTTTTTTTTATGGATTAGGCTGACAAACGAGCAAGTGGCTCACCTGATGGTAAGTGACCACCACCGCCCATGGA
>DWHO01005294.1:0-10406 GCA_018247575.1 Eurytides lysithous rurik | reverse complement strand
TCATATCATAGATATTAAATTTGACAAAAAAAAATCGTGCTAAATGGAATTAAATCGTGTAAAAAAATTAAAAAGATTTTATTTTCAAACTGTGTTATATCAAAACCGTGTAAAAAAATACTGTGTAAAAACAGAATTAAGTGTAGGTGTGAATGTCTGACTAGTGGTTGTTTTGTAAAAAAATAACAAGCAAAATGTATGAGTAAAATGTTTGAACTTTGTTTGTATATTATGCTGATATGATAGATAAAAATTACATATATTATGAAAAGAATTAAATGCCTGATTTACATTAACAATTTTAAACTTCATTAATATAATTTATTTTATCTTTTAATTTTATTAAGTAAAATGTTGATTTTATCCATTTCAAATAACAGAAATTGTTTAAAAAAACAATATTGGTTGTGGCAGGCACCCCGTCTGAAGGAAAAATATTGTGTATGTCATCTGTCAACTGGAGACATGCTGCGTGCTGAGGTTTCATCAGGATCAGAGCTAGGCAAGCGTTTAAAAAAAGTAATGGATGAAGGCAAACTAGTCTCGGATGAAATGGTTGTTGATATGATTGACAAGAATCTTGATCAACCTGAGTGTAAAAATGGATTCTTACTTGATGGATTTCCAAGGACTGTGCCACAAGCTGAAAAGGTATGTTACATTTCTTCTATGTTCTTGTTATAATATGTAGACAAGAAAGTTATATAACTTATCAAATAAATATAATCTTTATCATATCTCTTTTTTTATTTCTATGAATTGGCATATCATATTATATACTTTTAAGTGGCCACCAAAGGTTTTATTTAAAAAAAAAGGTTAAAAATCTCGTGCATGTTTCATTTCCAGAAGATCCTTAGTGTAACTCATAACATTATAAGTTTTGATTGCAAGAAAAACATTTAAAAAATAATTTAATTTATAAACAAGAATAGCAAGAAGTGAAAATATCCAAACTTGTAATATTGGTCTATCATATTAATTTGAGTTTTGTTTCAGCTAGATGATTTGCTAAGCAAAAGAAAAACTCAACTTGATGCTGTTATTGAGTTTGGCATTCAAGATAGCCTTCTTGTGCGTCGTATCACAGGAAGACTGATCCATCCTCCAAGTGGGCGTAGCTATCATGAAGAATTCCATCCTCCAACAAAACCAATGACTGATGATGTTACCGGAGAACCACTGATACGACGCTCCGATGACAATGTTGATGCCCTTAAGAAACGCCTTGCTACATATCATGCACAGACAGTACCACTGGTTGATTACTATATGAGGAAAGGTCTTCATTGGCGAGTTGATGCATCAAAGTCAGCTGAAGAGGTGTTCGGTAGGATTGATAACATTTTCAAGAGCCGTGTTTTTAGCAGGGAGAGGGCTGCTTTTTAATTATGTATCAGTAAGCAAAGTATTTTGTACAAATCTTACTTTACAATATCTGTCATCATTAACCCAATGATTGTTTCATTGTATTTTCTAACAAATGTACTGGAATGCTATGGTTATACCTGTTTTAGAGACTATTTTCTTGTATAAATACAGTACAACTTGATTTTTTAGTAAACATTTTGTTTCATTTATACATTGAAATGTTATTAATTAAAGCTTATGCTCACGACTCTGTACCCATGTATAAGCAAATTGCAAATTAAGAAACCTAAAATATTTTTCGTCCATACCTTATAGTTTTTATTTGTTTATAACAAACAACCTGTTGCAAGTGTTGTTATAATTTGTGAGCTTCAAAAACGTTGAGATAATCGCAGAGTCCAGGACATGTGTGAAATTAAATTGATGGTTTGTAGAGTTCGAAACATGGAAAATCCTTTTCGCGATGTCTAATGGGTTTAAACCTCTCATCTCAGACTAAGCTACGTACGTGACAATTGATACTAAGGGACATTGCCACTTAATTCCGCATTACAAATTAGTTACATATTTCACGTTTATACTTTCCATCTATCGTACAGTGAAATATTTAATATAGGCATAAATAATAACTCACAAAAAGGATAGTGTAAGGAATTTTATTATTGATTAATAGCATATCGATAAACAAATCAGGACACAATACATGTTGCAGAGAGAATATCCATCTTTAAGCTCGAATAAGGCGAAGTCATTAACATCTCAATCAATAAAACACATGAGGCATCATTTCGACCACGATTCATTTTGTGTAATTTTCATTGTGAAAAACCTTTCTTGGAATAATATATTGGTTAAAAGTGTAAGACATTTTTTTTTACCCTATTTTTATATTTAAATACATACAAACTTTAAAATTCGATTAAGTTGTAGTCTGGTTTAATTTTACCATCGTGGTGAAGTAAGATATAATTATATTAATGCTATTAGAATATTATAGATAGTCTTTATATTTACCTAAACAAATGTTAAATAATTCGAAAGTTTATTCCTTGATAAATATTTGCCTGGCCGATTTTACGAGCCACGACAAGGGCCGGTCCCCATCGGAGTTGTTAATACTAAAAACTATTGTGTAGTAATGTGTGGCATATCAATATACACACATTACACATTTTTATTATTTCATTTATCATTTATTTTAAAAGAAATGGAATCCTGGTTAATCATTTTTTCATCTATTCATCGTTCGTTACACGATTTAAAATTAAACGACTTTTATGAAAATCCTATAAACTAGTTAATTAATATAAAACTGCTTGCAAATATCACTTGTCAGGTATTATAAAAACGTTGTCAGGTATTATAAAACAACACAAATTCCACCTTCGAAGAACAAGAAAATTTCCACGAGATGTTGCAGTGTGCACAACCAACGGAACAAGTAAAACTTCCTTATCTTATCTGGACTGAAGTTGATGCTTTTAGCCTATGCGGCTTTATAAAGCTTCATCGGATCGCCGAATCCGTGGAAATGCTAGTTTCCACGAATTGAAGTAAAACTTGCTACGTTGTGTCAAGATATTATTTTTATGAATATAATTAATAGGGCTTTATATGCGGCTATTGAAGTCTAAATATTTTTCTATTTATTTTATTTGATTTAATAATTGTTATATAATATATAACCCAATCTATAAGATTTGCTTGAAATCTACGGTTTGTTGTTAAGATTAAATACCAAGTTGGTATTGGTGACTAAATTTCTATAAATTTCGTTGTACTACGAAAAACATTATTATAAAATACATCACTAGAAATTTCACAGCCCTATTTATTATTATTTTGAACTTTTCAACGGTAACTATTACGGCAGAGGAAATTCAACTACGCTATTTTTATCTATGCCAGATGATCTTTTGATTAAACAATGTATATAGTATAACATCTATAGAAATGCAATGAAATATTTTATAATTTAATGACAATAAATGGTCACCATTAAAAATGACGCCTTATGTTCGTAACACGTCACAAAGGCTATTTTAAATAATCGCGAAAAGCACAAGCTTTTTTTTGTAAACAAATTACATGTAATCACTGCAATCAATTCACTAGATCTTATTACTCGTAGTTTAATGCTAAAATTTATAACTTCTAGTTTTTATAACTAGCACAGACATATTATGACATCTGTCTTGGACAAAATAAATTTTTAATGATCCACTCATAATTGAATTGTGTTAACAACCCAAAACATATAAATAGAAAGTTTTTTTTATTATAAGTATGATGTAGAAAGATATAAGTAAAATCATAAATACGCGAAAATGGATGTGATCCAAATTGACCCTAATTGCTTTGGTACAAAAAATTAAAATGCACAAAATAAAGTTATATGAATTTGATTATGTTAAAATGTGACATGGTATTTCCTATAAATTACATGACATTTAATTTAATGTGTTTCAATTTTTTTATTTGCAAGCCTAATATGAAAAATTTAATAGGTAAATTATCATTGAGTTAAGGTAAAATAAAACAATAAAAATGGGCAACGTCTGTGTAATTGTGGTCACCTCGCATGTGACTTTTTATGATCAGTTTTGATTTTTTTTTTACAAAGATGACAGGTACGATAAAACGACAAGCAACAAATGAACAAATAAAAACGACATAATTACGTTACAATGGTTGGCGATGATAAAATGCGAAAATGAAAATATCTGAGGTACAAAACTATGATTAACGGTTACATAGTTGTAAAATAAATCACACCGACTAGCATAGAATTAATACTTAAGATATGTTTTAAAGAAATATGATCACATCACAAACATCGATCCAAAATCCTTTTTATCCTTTAATAATCGCGAAAATTTCACTAGTTTTTATAATAACATTTTTCCATCGATATTACAGATAAAGCTCTCACAATTTTTTACAACATTGAACTGATATGAATACAGCATTGATTCACCGAAGAATAAACAGGCACATACAATACAATACACAGTATACGAAAACAAACAGAAAAATAAGAAAAAAATACGTGAGCATGTCATGGACAACTTAAAAGTAAGAATTAATAAAATCAACTAGCGTCCGAATAAATTACTAAAATTAAATAAAGACAGATATTTACATGAAAAAAAAAAGAATCAATTTTCGGCTGTTCAAGTTGTTGAACTACGCCACTATATATAGCTTTGGATAATCGCAACTTTAACGATCTACGCCTAACACTACTTTACAATAAAGCTTCATTAAAACATTTACACTCATTAACAATATTATTGTTTTACTGCTAATAGTTCGACATTAACAACAACAAGTGGGATGACAGGGCTGTAGCTACTTTTAAAAACAAAAACAAATTTATCGTGGCTACTAATCCAATTTCAAAGTTATTTTACTGTCGGTTTTATTATGTCCCAACAAAACGGGTAAAATTTTTAAATTTATTACAGATTCTCGATCGAATCGATCAACCTAACAATTATCTAAACAAGATTAACATCGAACGAAGAGACTTAAATATAATCAAATCAACCTAACTATTATAGTACGAGCAAAACTTAAATGCCTTTTTTAAATTAATCCATCCAAGCCAAGCCATTAAGCAATACACGGTTAATCCATAAAGAGATGGCAACGTGTATAATCGCGTGTTCTTCTTTTCATACTTTTTCGTGTAAAGTTGTGAACAACGATTACTGCACGCGACTGTACATGTGCAAAAAGTATTGCTAAATTGACTCGAGCATTCGAGTTTTACGCGTGTCTGTACACTACGCCCTGTGTTACCAGGGGAGCTCGGGCGGCGGGGGACAGCCGATGTGCTAGTGGTGGTCGTGCAGGCGGTCGTGCGAGCGGCTAGAGGAGCGCGAAGTCTTGCGCTGGTCCAAGTACGCCGCCGGCGCCCAACCCTCGCCCTGCCCGCCTGGTCATTATAACACGCACACATTATATCAGACTGACTACTCACTGCGAATTGTTTAACCTTTGGAACGCCATTATCACGAATACGTGACAAGAGAGCGCATGCACTGCTCGCGATCGACAAAAACGACTACAACACAAAACAAACAATTAAATCACAACTTTTGTGTGTTTATTTATCTATCGTAATATTTGACGCTCTCTCGTTCGTATTACACTGCATTACACAAATTAAAATATGAAAATTAAACCATGAAACAACTTAGAAAAAGGAAACGGAGGGACACGCGCGTGCTTCTTAGCTCTGACGTTCAATAGGTTAAAGTGATCGTATCATGTCGTAGCTGCTGGTTTACATAAATGGACAAGGACCTACCAAGTACCAGGCTTTGCCAGGCTATTTATAGGTAGGACATATTGTCATAGTCATACTTTCAGCACTTTATCTGATGAATAAAGTGATGGAGACATATCATCTTAACGTACCTTGTTAGCCGTAGCTGCATAAGTCGAACGATCCCTAAAATTTAACGTTTTCACGGGCTTAGACGCACCTGCGAGTCGCACGTACCACCAGCCGGCGCAGCCGACTTTGAGCAGCTCGGCATGCTGGCCCTCTCGCAGAGACACCTCGCTCGCCCCCACCGCCGTATACTCCGACAGCGCCACCAGTGAACACCCCACAGCCTGATCGTGCCAGATTAAACAGTTTTTTTTCACTTCTTGATTATTCAATAAACCTCCACAGATGTATATACATAACTACAGCGAAAACTTTTTGCCCACTGACTGATTTCCTAGCTGCTCTAACTATGAAAGGTGTAATTTATTATGTAAGAAGGAATAACAAATACACACCGTTTAGAGTTGGATAATTGGTAACAAATAATTATTAGATCTTTTTCTAGTCAACACTTTGAGTATGATGATTCTAATGAAAGTCTGAAGACTAATCACTAGTAACATTTGACGTTAGAGCCCTAGGCGTACTATTCAGTAAGTTTTCACACACATTTGATACACCAAATAAACATGCAAACATCCATCACCGGAAAGAAAGCACGTATAAGACAGCGCAGAATTTTACACATTGATGCTGGTAAGAGTTAAAATTGAATTAATTAGAATTAGTTGATGATTGTTAGAAGTAGAGAGTAAGGTGTACTTCAACTATATATATATATATATATATAGTTGAAGTCTGGCAGTTATTATGTCATGCGTATAAGCCTATGAAGAATTTATAGCATTTGTTAAAGTATACATACATGTAGATATGTTTATATTCTCTGGAAAATGCGACGTATATATATAAATACTAGAACAGTATTTCCGAAAATTTAAAGTAATAGTATCTATATGTAAAACAAACACGCCCTTAATTTAATCACGAAAGTTTGTGAGTCTGTCGTGTAAAGTTTGTGAGAATTAAGTCGATTCATTTTCAAGTACACGTAAATAATAACAAGATAATAAAACGTTCGATAGTAAAATTTTCGTGTATTAATATTAGTTATTAATGGTAATTATTCTGGAGTCTAAGAACGTTTTTAACATTTTCAAAATATTTATTCTAGCGCAAAACAAAAATAATTTGTAGTATGTAGAAAAATTAGATAAAAAATAAAGTTAAAAGAAATAATTTAATTGAAGAGAAATTTAAAGAAATAAAATGTTGAAAAGTGTTTTATTCTGTATAAATTCATGCAAAATATAAAACACTGACATAAGCAGTTCAATCGCACGTTGAAAGCTGAGTCAATTAATGGCGCAAGCATAGGTGTGAGTTTGTCAATTGTGGTGTCGTTATATCATACTTGCAGTGCGTAACATATATATATATATATATATTTATATTTATTACGTCAGTTAAATAATAAATAGTTATATATGTGTTGGTGGTATAAAATATTTAATAATAACTATCGATTTACGTCGTCTAATTGTTGATATTTATATAAATTTTGATTTATACAAATATAAAAAATAGGTCATAAATAAAATAAATTTGTTTGAAGCGAAGCGCATAGTTAACATAATCGGAAAGCACACGGACAATGAGTGACATAACAAACAAAACATGACTTACACGATAGTTAATGTTCAGCGAAACAACTGTATTATCCACGTTACTTCGAAGTCTTTGGTTACTTTAAGCTTTGGATAATAAATCAGTCTCTTTTCATTATGTACAAAGCCAGTACTGATATAGAGCTCGCTAATGTTATTCTATCAGTACTGAGACACGTAAAACGTGGAGTTGGCTTGTGTGGAGCCCGATACTGAAAAGAACTGTACCATTCGGTGTATGGTACCGTTGAGACCGACGGCCTCCGTCACCTGTTGAACAACACAACTTAGAGCATAGCGGCCATTTTGAACGCACAACGCGCAACAACATGGCGGCACGAGCTGTTACATTTTTAGAAACGCTTGTGCTGTTTCAAAATAAGAATTGTTTATGTGTTGTTTTGCAGTGCAGTTGAAACCATTCCCGCAAGTTGCAATTGTTTCTTTTTCGTGTTCTGTTGTTTCCATAAATATAAGAACTATAAGCGATGATAGGTGTCTTGCTAAATTAAATATGCAGTGATGCGTGATTCCGATACCAATCGGCCTATGTCGAATGTTTATTTCAATGGGACATATTTTCCCTTTTCGAAGCGCTAAAACTATCGCTATCTCTAAATCCTCTAAAATTCTTAGAGGCTAAGTTCTCAAATTAGGATATCACATGACATGACTTCATCACTAATGGTTAATCCGGGAAGCGTTATGTGCGTTTAGATTTTTCAGCTTTGGTCATGCGCTACCCGGTGGCTATTTAGTTTGCACTTGTATAAAAATAAACTTACATATGAAAAGTGGGATTCACCTCAACACTGCAAACCCAAAATTATTCGCCATTAGAAGACCCGTAATTAAGCAAGCTTGCCCAACACTAAAGCATTATATATTAAGATCGTTTGTAACCAATTTGTTAGTAGACGTTATTACAAACAGAGTTGCAAAAATCTTAATGTAGAAAAATAATACAATCTCTATTTTTCTCAAGCTACTCATTTTCCTCCTATTTAAAAAAAAAAGAATGAGTATTGAAAATGAAATTCACATTTAAAAATGCATAGTTTGCAACTTTGATTACAAAAAATTAAGAATTAATCGCTAATGTTGATTGTTAAACTGACAGTTTGAATATTAAACAAAATTCGAACTATAATTAAATATCAATTTTTTGTGACATTGCACATCCTTCTATCTATATAACTATACACAAACTCATTTTGCATGTTATTGAATAAATACATAAAATATTGATTAATAATATTATACAAACAAAGCAATGTGACGTATTATATAAAAGAATTAATTAAATTGCAAAAACAAGAATCTAAATTTACTCAATGTCGTTTCTTGAACCACACCTTAAATACTGCCATAACCACCTAAAAATTTTCCACGATTTTTTTTATAGTGAATCGGTTATTTTCTAAGATTCAAAAAATATTCTTATACAGCCAAATGTATGTAGCCCGCTATTTCGCTCGCTTGGCTTTAATATCGTAATCGTTCCTTTTTTTTATTTTATCCTAGTTAAAGAGTAACCTATGTGATCTCAGTGCAATAAGCTATACCAATGCTTAAAATCGTGTCGATCCATTGCTTCTTTAGGATGTAAAAGAAGAATAGACTTCGACTAGAGCAAAGAACATCTTATTGAAGATTTCGAAAATTTTAATATAATAAAATATGTACCTTTTAATTAACAAAAATTCGGGAAAGAATGAAATGCGATATTATTTTTCGCGCTTTTTTTTTAAATGTCTAATTTTTAGTTTCTAGAGCTTTAAGGCTCTTGGGCAACTCATTTATTGACTTTGTCATCAGATAAGTTGCTCAAAACTCCAGGCACTTACGATATATTGTGCATACACGTTCCAAAAATACATTATTTAAAGATAATAGTAAAAATATATTGTAGAGAAGACAGAAAATAATATCTTACACAGATAAAGACAAATTGCAAAGATTATTAAGGTTATTGAATAATCATTAATAAATTACGAGTCACATTTCATTTTAAATATCAGATAAATGGTACATTTATCAGCTTTTTCGCATAAAAAACTCAGTGTAGAAACAAAACACTGTGAAATTTGATTCAATTCAAAATAATTCCATAGCGATATCTAACACCGCTTAGAACACATACATGACCAGAATTATGTTAAACAACAATGTAATATAGTAAAAGCAAACGCCAGATGTTAGATTACATATCTATCATATTTATATGTAACAAACAGCATATTTTTTTATATACATTCAACATATATTTTTATTAGGAGCGGGTTCACAGACACTATTTTACCGTCCCGGATGATGGTAATAACAGTGGTAATAAGTAACTCTCATTTTAATAGTCGGTCCACGTTTATATATAGTAAATGTCATCCAAAAGTATAAAGATATTGTATCGAAATTGTTATTTCATAAAAAAAATATTTATTTTTAAAATTACAAAGTATATTACACGCTGAAATCTTAAAGTTAATCTTAGAGTTCGATCATTATTTTTTTTTACTAAGTTTAAGAGATTTAATAAAACAGCAACTCGGGATTTAGGAAGGAATGATGTTAGGATAAGGAGAAATTAATTGTACTAACCGGTGCGTGGTCGGCGTCCTCCTCGTCGTCGTCGGAGGGGTCCGTGGACCAGCACGGCTCGTCGTGGGCGTCGCAGGAGGCGGCCCTGCCCCCGGCTTGAACGGGAGGCCTGACTACGCCCGTCAGCGGCGCCTGGTCCCAGGAGCTCGTCTGTATTAGTGTCCTGTACACGGAAACATCACAACTATTAGACATGATAATACTGTCGTACCGACCGATTCCGACTACGGCGGCCGATCCACAAGAGATCAGCCAAGTAAGTGCTCAAGATATATTATATGCTCAAGCGTTTGCGTAGACACAGGCAGCACTTTTACTCTCATATCCCGATGGGACGGATAATCAATTCGACCGGAGAGATTAGTCGCGCAGGGGTGGTGACATTAGACCGATCTGTTAATGACGACTTCTCCAAGCCACCGCTAGAT
>DWHO01005293.1:0-10407 GCA_018247575.1 Eurytides lysithous rurik | reverse complement strand
GCACCTGTGTCTGCGCAAACGCTTGTGCACTATAATATATCCTGCGCACTTGGCTGATCTCTTGTAGATTGGCCGCCGTGGCCGAAATTGGTCGGGGGGACATTATTATTATTATTATTGATACGTAAAGCCGTTATTGATCGAGTCAGTCAGATCAGTCTTAGCGGTGGTAGAGTCACGCTGCTGCCCCCGCGCTGAATGGGCTGGCTCGAACCGGGTCAGTACCACGACCTCACAGAAAATCGGCGTAACGTGGAAATGTTTGTGCTTCCGCGTTTCGTCCGGTGAGTGAGGTGGCCGGTGGCCTTTTCCCCTCCCCTCCCTTCCTCCCTCTCTCAATTCCCTCTCTACCTCTGCCTCCACTCCCTCTATTTTCCCTTCCGCTCCCACTCTCATCCTCCCTCCCCATCACTCATCCTCCCTCCTTCTTTCAAAAATTCCACCCCCCTCTCTTAAAGGTTGGCAACGCATTTGCAAAATTTATAACGTTGCAAATGTCCATGGGCGGTGGTGATCACGTACCATCAGGTGAGCTACTTGCTCGTTTGTCAGCCTACTCCGTAAAAAAAAAAGTCTATAGCAGGGAAGCAGTAGACTTAGACGGGAAAATACTTCTATACTTCGCTACATGTTTCGCCATCCGTATAATCTAAATCCGTACTGTTAAATTGTAGAGCTCAAAATAATGTATTTATATACGTTATTTAAACACTTGAAAATGGCGGAAAGAATTATAATAAATTTATATATAGCTGCTTTCGCAAAGTATGATTTGTACGGATACGAACGTTTAACGATCTAGTTTTGATTTGTTAATATTTTCAAAATGCTCTTTGATTCTGACTACAACGAAGTTTTCACGTAGACCATAAAATTACAAAAGTAAAATATAATGTACCCATAGACATTCAAATAACTAGAGATGTTGAAGTATCGTCTAATAAAAGAGTGGGCATCGATTTATATATCATACTGATATGCATTTGTTGTGCTATCACTTTGTAGTAGTGAGGCTTGACATGAATTCTTTTCACCTAGGCTACACTCGCGTACCTACAGAGGAGAGACCGAGGTTAATATATCGTCATAACCCGCCAAGGCCTGGCAGTGGAACTTGGGTGCCAGTTAACGAAGCAAACGATTTCGGTGATCACATCCCTGAGCCACTTGGGACTCCCAGGTATGTGAAAAAGGGGTTTTCTTCTTTACAATATATCTAGCGTTTGACGTGTTAGCGAGCAGTAATGTAAACTTAGATAATGGTGGGTAAATTATTTTTTGTATGAAGAGGCAGTAACGTGAAGTAGTAACGAGTAGTAAAGCGATACCTAATAAATAATTTAAAAAATAAAGGTGACTTTTACAGTGTTACTTTGGAAAACATATTTAATTTTTTTGCCATTATTTTGTTTATTTTTTTTAAATTATTTATTTATAAAACTTTTTAAAGACACTTTTAATACTTTTGCGTATATACAAAGTTAATTATTTTATTCTGCTATTTTCAACATTGTCTTTCAGATATTGGCCCGTAGCCTATCTACATAAAGGGCCGCCACCAAACATGACATATTTTAGATATAATGAAACTGAGAACACTTCTAACGAAAAAATCCAGTCACGTGAAAATGAAGATTCTGTCTTGTTACCGACAGAACGGCCTAGAGATGAATTAAAAAAAGTGGAAGAGATTAAACCTAAAGTGACTGACATAGAGGGAAGAAAGATTAGAGATGAACCAAACGATAATAAAACCGACAACGATTATAATTATCTAAAATTAGACATTGAAACAACTACTATAACTCCAAAAACCACTACAACGACGGCAAATACTTCTACAACTTCTGCAGCTGAAATTGAATTGCTTTATAATATAACCGAAACTAATATAAATAAAACAATTGCCAATACAACAGATGTAGAAATGATCAATCCAGACGATGAAAAAATTAATGAAGAATACGAAAGTATCAAAGGCATAGATGGTAAATTAGAAGACTTCTCAAAGTCTATAGAGGTTTTCAACATAGAAGACGTCAATAAATGTGACAAATTGACAAACATTAAAACATTAGAGGCTGAAGAAAGACAAATTGAGGCGATCGGAAGACTAGTAGCTTCTAGGCGTGGAGGAAAACTAATGCTTGAGAAACGTTCCCAGAAAGATTTGGAGAACAAAAATATTGCCGTCGATAAAGATTTATTAGATTTCAATTTCGGAAATAGATTTCCAACGACAGAACGGCGTGGTATTGTACAAAGAGTGAGTAAAGATGAAATAGAAAAGGAAAGATATTCTAATGACAAAAGCTTGGAAGTAAGTGAGACAACTTTCGTTAGGCCTCCTAGAATTTTAAGCACAACAGAAAGCATTCGTAAAGCTGTGGTGAATGGAAAAGTGTTTTACGATGCTATGATAAGGGAACAAAGAGAATTGTTCTCCAATTCAACCAGAAAATCAAAGAGTCTGAAATTAGAGGAAGCAAGAGGTCCTTCAGTGATTTCTAATAATCCTCAAACTAAAAGAAAAACTATTAGACCACGAAACGTCAATCCAGTGAAGAGGATAAGACGGGTATATAAAAAGAGGTATAATCCAGAAGAAGTAAGAAAGAGGTTATTGGAAAGAGAAAAGAATTTAAAACAGTCAAATATCACGGATGCAGTTAAACATAGTTAATAATCACACTTTAAGATATTAATTTATATTAAATTACTTTGTAATGCGATTCTAATAAATATTTATATATATATTTTTCCTCAACTCAATTTGAATGCTTTGATTTATTTACGATAAATATAATTCTCATATCTGTTTACAACATTTGTTAATTTTATTTAAGGTTTTGGTTAATACATTAAATGATTGCTGTTAAGTGATCTTATATGGTGCTTATTAAATTGTCAGTTTGACCTCAATTATCAACTTGTGAGTTGAATTGACGATGCTTCTAGAATAGATTAGGTATTGACTGTAGTAGATTATATATAATTGTCGCTCCCCTCTCGATTTGGTATAATAAATATTTTATTATGATTAACTTAAAGAGATATTAAATAAAGAGATAAGATGCTTTTCATTGTTTTGCTGTATTATTTTATTATAATCACGGAGAGTCCACTATTGAATGCGCTTTAAATAATATTATATATGCAAAGGAAACTTTTGAATTACTCAATTTTGTCAGTTATTGCGTCATTCTCTAGACGAAATACGCAGGTAAAAATTTATAACTGACACTTCGGTATTGGATCTAAAGACGATAGACTATTTTGTAAATAATAAAGAAAAATGCATTTCATTGAGTAAATTTTGACTGGAACAAGGGTTTCTTATGTATTGATCTAAATTAAGAACTTTCTGTGTGCTAGATCCAAATTCATACTGCCGATCGACTGATGAATCATGCTTGAGCATTAAACATGCAAATATATCAACTTTTAAATTTATACGTAACAGACTACTCCGAAACGGATTAGATAGTTTAAATTGAGGCTATAAAACTGAAATCATAGTAGTACTTAACGTTGCGTTCAGATTCCTTCAAATGCACTAAATTATGATAGTAAAAAAAAAACAAAAAAGAAAACTAATCCAAATAAATTAATAATGTAATGAAAATTTCTTCGTCACTCTTTTACTACGCCTCAGTCCGCGATTAGTAGACGTTCTACTTGCATGTTGCTTATAAGCGTTAGAAGGAAACCGGGACAAGTTTCCTAGGAAGCGTACTGCGTGCCGAGAAGTATAAACGCAAAGAATGTTTTAAACAGTCAAACATAATAATTTAAACGCAATAGAAAGTAAACGACGCAATGACTCAGCTTGCAACTTACGCACGTCGTAGTATCCGAGGCCGGACCGTGTATTATGTGCAGTTAGCGCATTTCACTTGTGAAAGTGCATTCGCAAACAATACGCGATATGCGAATGGCTGGTACATTTTCTCGGGGTGTGTTAATTAGTGATGTTAGAAAAGAAGTAAGAACTAAGTGAAAATGTCTGGTGTAAGACTTCATTTGCTAGGGATAAGGAGCAAATGTCTGAAGCTATTCTAGCTAGTTTCGAGTTTCTACTGGATCACATTGTGAGTATTTGAAGATATATATCGGTTAGAACCCTGTCATAAGCGCTACAACCCTATCATATATAACCATAAGTATACTGTTTTAAATGAGAAGGTTTTATTTTAAAACAAGCAAAAGGTTTGGTATGCGATGGTAGGCGCTTATCCCATGATATCTGCAACATCGACTGACTTGCACTAGGTTGCTAGCCTTTAAAGTGAAGATAAGAAGATTTAAGATAATAATAGTATAGATGGGTAAGAATTAAGTTAAGATACGTATCAGTATCGCTGGCGACAACTCTGGTTGGTTGTTCGTAGCAGCCAGCCATCCAGTTGACCTAATGTTTGGGAGTTAGCTAGATAATTAAACTATTTAGAAGTTTTTGGTGGATGTAAATGTTTGGAACTTGATTCATTGATACGGGATGTGGGATAGTTATTGCATTGTAAGCTTAACTAGCTTAATAAACTTAATATATATTAACGTATTTTAAAAGAGCAACTGTTGAGTTTCTCGCCGGTTTTTTCAACAGATCTGCATTCCGAGGCGGTGGTAACTTCCTCACAAACAAAATGTAAAAATGAGGATCAAAAGTACTTGTAATGGTCTATTTAAATAAATATATTATCAAAATTTTAAAAAAAAACTTAAATACTGAACGAGCTGAAGCTCGCTAGTATTTTGAAAGGTCACAACAAGTACTAATATAATAAGGTATTACTAGTACTAATAAGATATATAATAATAAAATTACTTGTACGCCAATCCGAGGTTAATTGTCAAGTTATGTTCATATAGCATTTTATGTATAACATTTTTAGTGGAATGTGGTGCATTGTTATATGCAATTTCATTCACATTCATCTGTAATTTTAAACTGATGGTATTGTCGACTCGGATTTCTTAAATTTTGTTGTGCTCGTACACATTAACGTAATCATTGTTGAACATCGCTATAATCATAATCGTCACACTCACACACATTCTTGACACACTCATCATCTGGGTCAAAGTAAACAGGTTTGATCTACAGCAGAGATTTAATTAATGATACATGTCATGATGACGCTACCGTGTAATACAGTACGTATATTTTTGTTCTCGTTAAATTTTTGTTGGATAAATCATAGGTCATTGAACTGTAGCATTAGTAAGTCAATAGGCTAGCTAAGCTAATTTAAAGAATTTAAAGTAATGTATTATATGTTAACGCGAATTATTTTCATTAAAAAACTCTGGATCCTATAATAAGAGGTATTAACTGGAATATTCGAAATAAGAATAAAAAAAGATGCTTAATTGTTAGAAGTAAAATTGAATCGAAAAAACAAATTTATTGAAATTTAGGTAATTTTATGTTTCTGTTTTTAAATATTTCTATTATATCTAATATAAATGTTATAAGTATTAGTTTATGCTTGTATGTAGGTTTATTTAGTAACAGTAAAATTAATGATAACATAACGTATAAAATAAACGTTACGTTCTAGAAAAGGATTTCATTAATCCACTGAGAGCTTATGACTTACATAATCAAATTTCCTCGAAAGGAAAACTTCTCCTTAGCAAGAAATTGCAAAAATGCCGTATCAAAACCGTCGTCCGCGTTGACCCTGGCGAAAGTTCGCTTTCACTCGTAATCCGTCGGGTAAAAGTGTTATTTGAACAATCTTATAGATGTTATTACAAACTTCGTGGCACTTTCTTCGCGCGAGGTCGATGAACTTTGCACTTGACGACAAGCTACAATCGAGGCTGTTGCTTACAATAATGGGGAGCCACTAGTACGTGTATTACTTTGTTAACTTTGCCACCTCGTAAAAACTCATGTTAGAAATTTTCTTCTTCATTAGTGTCACGGGCTTTCTAATCAAATTCTTTTTCCCTTTTTTTATTACCAATTTGAACACTTAAGCTTTAAATAAATAATACAACACCAGTCATTAAATTTTGATTGAGAAAGAAATTAAAAAAAAAATAAAATAAACATAGGTATTGGACACCTTTATAATTAAAGACAAGACAAAATTTTATAAAAAAAATAAAGGTAGTATGTATTACGACTATTCACATATGTATAACTTTATAATTTTATTCTAAATAAGTCGACTTTCATTAAAGTCTTCGTTAAGATATAGCAGCTGTATCTTAGAAAAATCAGAACGACCATTAAGAAATCTATTCGGAATTCAAAAACTTGATTAGTATCGAGATGAATGAATGTCGATGCATAACTGTGCATTTCGTCTGTTGTTAATCAAATGTAAGAGGATTGATGCTTTTATGTAAATGAGTCACACCAAACTAGTTTGTCGAATCGAGGCCGTGTGCTTTTTTACAAGATGCGCGGGCTTTCAGTCTAAGCATACTTTACTTGATACTTAATGAATTCTTTATGAACCAATTCGATTCTACGTCTTCACCAATTATCAAAGTAAAAAAGTTAGTAAAAAGGTGCTTGACAGTGTAATAACTTTAAAAAATCGTTAGTTCAAAGTCTACTTCTTTCCTGTTGTTATTAAATTATCTAATGGTTAGTATTTCTATTTTATAAACACCAAAGGTTTTGATGCTACGCTCGTGCCCATCTTGAAAAACAAAGGTGATATGCAGGATTGCAACAACTACCTATATAGAGGAATAAAGCTCATGTCGCATAGTATGATCTGGGAAAATATAATAGAGAAACGCGTGAGATTGGAGAGTGAGGTGACGCAGAACCAATTTGGTTTTATGCCTGTACGTGGGAAAACGGACGCCATATTCGCAATTCATCAACTTTGCGAAAAGTACAAACATGCGCATAAGAACCTGCATATGGTGTTCGTTGATCTAGAAAGGGCCTACCTCTCTTCCTTCTGATAATGGATGCATTGACGTCGGATATACAGGAGTAAGCCCCCTTGTGTATGCTGTTTGCCGATGATATTGTTCTTGTTGGAGAAAATGCAACCGAGGTCCAGAGTAGATTGGAGAGATGGCGGGAGAAACTGGAGATTGTCGGACTGAAGATAAGTAGCACAAAAACCGAACATTTGTTCTGCGACTTCAGTGGCACATCCAATTTTGCTCACATAGCTTTAAGCGGTGTTACGTTACCAGTCTGTTCCGAGTTTAAGTACCTTGGTTCATTGATCCAAAGTGACGGTGATATTGAACGGGAAGTGAGAAACAGGATAAGTGCAGGGTGGATGAAGTAGCGACAAGTTTCAGGTATTATCTGTGATCCCCGAATATCCCTGAAGTTTAAGGGGAAAATTTATAAGACCATCACAAGACTGGTCGCCATGTATGGATCTGAGTGTGGGGCAACCAAAGAGTCGGATGAAAAATGACTACACGTGGCAAAAATGCATGTTATGAGAAGGGTGGAAGGGCATATTGTTAGGAAAGTTTTGGACATGAATGTGGATGGAGTGAGAAGTAGGGTAAGACCAAAGAAAGTGTGGATGGATTGCGTGAATAAAGATATGAGTGTGAAATGTGTGACTGAGGAGATGACGGCGGATAGAGGAGTATGGAAGAAAAATACATGCTGTGCCGACCCTACCTAATTGGATAAGGGTAAGAGAAGAAGAAACATCAATGTTTTTGGAGTACATTCATAGAATGTTAATTTTAACATATTCGACTTAGGTTAGTAATAAAACTAAAATAAGTGATCAAGTGTGACTGATCGTTTATCAAAAAAAAAATATACGTATAAACAAGTTTTTAATATCATTAAAAATGTTGTAAGGAACAGTAAATAATTGATATCAAATACTAATACGAGTAAATCAGGGCTCTATCACTGAGCAATGTATGCGTTTCTTTACCCACAATATACGCATCATGAATGTGTAAGACGACACTTCGAGGTCAAACTATGCGAGCCTCTCGTCAATTTCTCTTTGCGTTTAATGCATTATTAAAACATGTGAAATCGCTTTATTTCCGTACGATAAGGAATTGCAAAGTTCGTTCAACGAGAACTAAATAACATATCGTAAGCGACTGGCAAAAAAAAAATACTTCAATCAAAGACTATAGATATTAGCAGTGATGGGTTTCTTTGGTAGCTTCATTGGTAGCTTTTTGTTACGATTTTGTTGTTTCATAAACTAGAAGCAAATTTATATATTTGTGCACTAGGACGATAGATAATAAGATGTACGTAGTTTGAAATACCTCGACCCCAATAAAATGTAAATTGGGATCTTAGTGCTAGTTTAAAGCCCTAAATGGGTGTTTCGCAACTTTGCAGTTATCCACCATCTGTATCAATGCTGTCCTTGTAAATAAAATTTTGTTTGCATGCAACAGCAAGAAACAAATAATTTTTTTTTTGCTATTGTTGCAAAATGTAAATTATATATATGTATAAGGCCTATGCAAAATGTTACCTCACCAGTTCCAAAAAGATAACCCAATGACTGATAAAGTAATCTGTCTATTATTCACTGAAATATTTTTTGGTAATTATATTTTGCAAGTTATTTTCGCAAGTTATTTATAAGCGTTATATTGTTATACCAGGGATTAAGAAATCTCTAAACATTTAACGCTTAGATATCGATTAAAAATCTAAATGTTAACTCTTTCGAGCATACATTCTACGTAAGTTAATTGGTCGCACAAATTTACGGAGGCTAAAAGTTTTTTTTTCATATTTGAAGCTTAGATATCGTTTGAAAATTTAAATGTTTACACCTTCAAACATAAATTCTACGTAAGGTGATTGGTCGCACTATTCGCGTCTAAATATTTTTAACTTTTTATTTAGAGAATTTACGGAAGCAATAAAAAACAAAAACACGTACACACGGCCTTTGAATTTTAGATGCATAGGAGCTACGAAAAATTGATACCTGCGGATCATCATTTAAATCCAGTAGTAGGTAATGTACCATCTTCATAACAATAATCGTTTTTAATATGTTGGTGTAGCATTCGTGTCTTTAAATTTTAATATCTTTAATACTATATAGAAAAAGTAACCTTTCACTTCAGATTTACGGAAATCAATTTAAACGATTGCTTGAACTTCCTCACGATTTCAATATTTTTTTGTAACTTTTAAGAACAATTAAACAAAAAGTAATTGTCATCACTTTACAAATTTATATTGCCCTAAAAACTTTTATTCATAATGTATGTCATAAACAAAACAATAATGTGTTTTATTAAGTAACTGCTAAGTCTATTCTTATTGTCATATTTAAATAAAAAGTTAATATTTCAACAATATCGAAATAGAATAATATCGACTAGAATTTTAAATATACATTTTAGACGTTTTAAATATACATTTTCTGTAGCATACCGATATTTGCCCCAAGTGAGAATGGAACTCACGATACGCGACGCCAATACCAATTCCTCAGCTACTGCGCCAAATAAATCCAATAATATAATAGTGATGACAAAATTATATCTACAGTTAAAAATATTCTATTCTTTTGCTGACGGTAGAGTCAACAGACAGCACAAATAAACTTTCTATTGTATCTTGCCTTGTCGGAATACTTTATCAATAATGGACCGTGAGACAATAATGATGTGCTTGCTGTATTTGATAATTTATATCGAAAGAAGAGTTAAAATTATTTACAGCAATGTTTATTACAAGCTCAACTGTGTTGGAAGTATTCGTGCCGTAGGCTTTTTCAAGATTATAGTGAAAATACTAAAAACGACGATTCCGGAGCTTTAATTTTAGGCTTTGAATATTAAACTTTTGATTGTCTTATGATTATACTTTTAGTCATTCGTCATCATTGACCACGTAATATTATTCATGAATTAAAAACCAACATTAAATTCTTAATTTCTGTAATTTCAATTAAATCGAATTATTACTTAAAGTGCAAACATAAAAAAAGCTTCACGTGATATGCTTTGCGCTGGATATATTTTTCATAACAAATGCTCTGTTATATTTGGTTAATATTCAGAAGTTTATTAAGTGTTAATAAATAAATTATAACATAAACTACTGTGAAAATAGAGGATTGCCACAGTCGGTACCTTAAAAAACATCGATAATCTCTTTAATGTAAATCACCACATCGCTATGGTATGTTGCCCCTAAGCGAAAGTCCATCTTAACACTTCATAGAGGTGACCAAACAACGGTCCCTTTGGTACAAGCACAACTATTTTAATGAACATTCATCAATCTGGAATAACGATGTACTATTGTAAGTTCATACGAGTAATCATCACGTGTTTTTATTTGTTTTAAATATACACAATTGTGAACTTACTGCTAAGTCAAAGCGCTCACAATGTTAAACTTAACTAAGAACAATTTACAATTATAATTTGCTCAAATGAAATATGGCATACTTA
>DWHO01005292.1:0-10407 GCA_018247575.1 Eurytides lysithous rurik | reverse complement strand
CCCCCATTTGAAACAGGGATTGTGACAGGGGTAGGGGAAGGAGGAGAAGGGTGGAAGCGCGGGATGCAATGGAGGAGAAAGAACGGGTTAAGCCACAGGCCACCTCACTCACCGAACGAAACGCGGAAGTAAAAACACTTCCACTTTAACCCGATTTTAAAATTGTTCTCAGTTAATGGAGATCTGACTAAACCGTGCAGCAACTTTGTCTTTTCATATGATTCCGTCATCATGTGCAGATTTTTTATTCGGTCACCTAAAATTTGTGTGATTTGTGATTGGAAAAAAAATCCACTTTGCAATGATAAATGTGGATTTCGTTAGAGTTCATAAACTCTTTATTTGTTCAATAATATAGTTTTTTGAATACGTCATTTATGATTTGAAATCACGTTTTTGCTATTAATCGTAGGCATCAATGCGAAAATATGAGCGCATTCGCTTATATAAATTTATATATTTTTTTTAACATATTACATATAATAATTTTCTTAAATTTTTCATAATAATAATAATCAAATTCTTATATATATTATCTCTTTAATAAAAACTGCAATTGACAAATTTCTAACAATGACAATACAGTAAGTATTAGGATTTTTATTAGCGTATTGATTTTGACGACTTTTTTTCATAGATAAATTTACAAACTTATTCAAACGCACAGGCAAGAAGCCTCACTTGCTATAATTGCTCCCGGTGTGAAGACGAATAATCCAGGTAAAATGATAGTTTGTCCATGACTTTATATTTGTAAGGTTTGTTGTACAAATTGGCCATCTGATTGGTATTTATTGTGCCAAAAAATAATTCGTAGCACTACATTGATGTCGCGGTTGTTTGGACAACCGATGTCTTTTGTCTTTGAAAATGTACTTAATGTATGTACTAATGTAAAATATTTTTTTGACTTTAACCGTTCAGTTATATGATGACAACTTGGCGCAGATGCTAGGTTGTTTGTTGGCTTTGGCGTCGCAGGTCGTGGGTTCGATTCCTAACGGGAGCAAATATTTGTACGAACTACTAACATTTGTATCGTATCTGGGCGTTTTTCTGCGTAAAATTTACGCATGTAAAACTCCCACATTATAACACAAGCTAGTTCTATCTTACAATAGGGCAGCATTAAAAAAAAATAAAAACAAATAATTATAATTAAAGTAAATTTAACAATCAACTAATATTGAATGAAATGACACGCCAATTCTCTCTCCCTAAGGAGATAAGAAACACAACATCTTATAAAAAATGTGTTTCAATAAAATTTTACAAAACAATATAATACTTTTTCTTTCGAGTTTACAACGGGGAATAATCAAAAAACAATATTCATCACAGGTTATTATTATTTTTGACAAAAGTCATGTTTTCGGTGAATGTATCGCTTACTATATGTTGGAAGGACTGACATTAGCTCAATAGTGAGTGGAAATACCGGTTGGGGACGTTCTAGATACTATATTGATAGGATTTGTGATATATCTACTAAAGGAGGCCGAGGTAAAGTTCGAGGAATCCGCAATCGACATTCATGTATGCGTAGACGTATTGACAGAAAAGTGGCAATTTGTTTTTTATTAGTTAAAGGATTCTTTTGAGAGTAGGACTGCGGTTGTACTGCAGTACTGACAGCTGTTGTAATTAGTATGCAATCATTTCAGTATTCCAGCTTGACAAGTTACCATCCACCACCTGTCATTTATACGTGACAACTTGTGCAGTTTGATTTTCACGGTTTCACCGTGTGGATTTGGTCAGCAGTGTTTCTTGTCGTCGGATATATCATGCATAACACTTGATCACATCGTTCGTAGATTTGAAAAAAATAACTTAAAGAAGGTTGTAATTCTTTCATCTGAATGAAGGTAATAGATATAACGTTACAAGGTTTAGTAAACATGAAGTTAGAACAGCGCACTCTTGAACACTGACATTATTATAAAATTTAACGGGCTATTGCCAAAACCTCTTGAATTAGGGGAGACCAGGTATGAAAGTAACACGGGATAAACGTAACAAATTATTTTTCAAACGAACTATGTTGGCTAGACTGATGGTTGTATCACCAAGATATGTGCCATTTCGAATCCCCCCTTATCTCAGTTGCGCTCACGGCGCTGTGACGACAGGTTGTGGACGTAGCGAGTTGGTGTCTCAAAAATACCTTAAAAGTAAGTTTTGACAGATTTTTTTAAATGTGTTTGTTTTTATTATGGTAGGCTCAAGCTTACGTGTCAAGCACTACTTAAGTACAGTTTTTAAACATTATACAGAGATTTTAGCACGACATAATTATAATGTATCAGCTATATGGAATATGGATGAAACTGGCATAACCACTGTGCAAAAACCAAACATAGTTGTAGCAGGTAGAGGCACCAAGCAAGTAAGCTCAGTCACTTCTGCGGAACGTGGTGTGCTGGTTATGATATACCCAGTATAGTACGAGACTCTCTTCCAATCGCCGTAACACCACGAAATATACAGGCGGGATTTGCTTGCACAGGGATATGGCCGGTCAATACGCAATTATTAACAGACGTTGACTTTTTGCCCAGCTCTGTCACTGATCGACCGTTAGAAGATATTGCTGCCACACTACTAGACTCGATTCCATCAACAAGTCATCAGATTGATTCAATGCCTTCTTCATCATCATCACGCATGCAAACAATTTCGAATAATAATATTCCGCTCTTACAGCGTGAGTTACGCTCACCGATACCATTAGAAATGCCACTGTTGGTAGTCTTCTTTGCCAGTCCAGCTGCGCCAGCTTCACCATTGCTGATAAAAACCCCTCCTGAATTAAATTTGCCACCATTAACTGCCTTACATTCAACAATTATTTCGGAAGTAGATGTGGGTACTTTATCTGATAATTTACGAACCTCATCTACCTCTTCAGCTAATGTTCAGGGCATTTCGATGACATGTTTTAGTCCTTATGAAGTTAAGCCCCTACCAAAGGCAGGACCCAGAAAAAATAGTGGAAAGGGAAGCGAATGCAGAAAAACAGCAATAATGACTGATACTCCAAATAAGCTTGAAATTCAAGAGCAAGACGAACGAAAGCGTAAAGCACAAGAAGTTAAGAAATCCATTTTGCAGACTGCTAAAGAGACAAAAAAGCCAAGGTTTTCAAAAAAAGGAAACAAAACACAAAAGAAGAAAAAAGAGACTAAAGTATGTAACGATAGTGATAGTTCAGACAGCGAACATTGCTTTTGTTTAATTTGTATGGAGTCCTTTTCAAACAGCAGGAAAAATGGGTACAATGCCTAGAGTGTCTACTGTGAGCTCACGTAGAGTGCACTAATAACGAAACATGTTGTGTGTCATAACTGTCTGTCAGATTGAGACATCTCATTTTTAATTAATGTTGATTATTTTGTTTAATTGTTGTGTTCTGTTTAATTTTTTTTTATTATTGTGTTACTAATGTGAAACCTAAAAGGCTGATTATAAATAAATCTCTTGATTAATGGACTTAACTTTGTTTTTATTGACAATGTTACAACTAACCCTTTACTCTGTTACAACCAATCCTAGGGATAGTAATGCTTGTAACAAATTCCACTATTTTTATTTGGTAGTTTTTCCTCAAAATCTGTCATATAAGTTATACTAAAACTGGTGTTAAAAGATAGCTGAATGACCAATCTATCATGTGTAATAATTAGAATTTTGATATTCAGAAATATCTCGGAGATATGACGGGATATTTGAAAATTGTTTCGTTCATCCCTGGTCTCCCCTACGGTATATCGCACATTTTTGGAAGGGCCTTAAAGCATACAAAACACTTCTAACAGTGAACACTAGCGTTATCTTGATTTTACCCTAAATCGAAGGCCAGATATTTCCACAGGCTAGGCTTCAGGCTAGGGCCTCAAGATCGAGAGGGGCCTACTCTCAAATTGTTAGAAAAATTACAATTACATTATTCTAAAAACAGTGAACACTAAAACACTGAACCGGAAATAGAAAGAAATTCTACGCATGGATGTATCGGTTGAGATTAATTATTACGAAATTCTATAATACTTATCCTTTTTTTTTAAATTATAATTTTATCTGAATTGTATTTCGTTTAATCTTTAATGTATTATAGGTTACCACTAATGACATCGTTTTATTTAAAATATTGATATACCTATATCACAGTAATAATGTATTTTATTATCTGTCATATTATTTACAAACATAAAAATGAACAAGGAAGTAGCCTAGGACTTTTCATCTAATCCGGCCCTGGTCCAACAATTAATTATACTATTTTAAGAACAAATGCCACTACACCGACCGGTTTATTCGAGGTGTCTAAATTAAGTTATAATACATAAGCAAAAATTTTTACGTAATTCTTTTTCATGTCACATACGTATATAAAATAACTTATAAAACATTTATGGTAAATAAATTAAATAAATGACCATACCATTCTTCCTTTAAAAAGTCCTGACCATACCATCATGTCACTCATCCTTAGGATTGTGCGTATTGTATTCTGGTAGAGTATGGCATCAGTTGTAAGAGAAAATATATAAAAACTTTTCTTAACAAAAAAAAATTAGAACATTAGAGTTGGCAAAGGACTAACTAACACTTACTATTAAATTGATAATTAAAAGGCAATAATTATTGTGCTTTAATAGTGTTTTAAAACACATTAATTATTGCGTATTGTGGCATCGCGTCTCCCGTGTCGATTTCTACCACGAACGTTTTCGTGAAAACCAAAAATTCTCGATTACCGAATAAAGTTTTTATATATAGTAAAAAAAAAGAGACCGCTAATTGCATGTAATGACCTCTGGAATATGCTGATATATATAAAACTAAAAAATATTTATTCGATGTTTTGTTTTTGTGCCTTCATCTTCATCACATCTATGTAATTTTATACATATTACACACTTTTACGATCTATTTTAGTCATTGAACATATACAAAATGCCGGTTCTTGCTCAAAAACTCTGCTATAAATACTTGGAATGGATAATTTAAGCGTCTTTAGTATGTCCCCCCATGTTAATTTGATGGTTATGATACTTTAGTGTTGAGGTTTAGAAAGATTTATTTTTATATCAAGGTAATGTACCTTTTTTATAGTCATAAATATAAATTAAAAAATTAAGTATTCTTATTCGTTATTGTAAATTAAGCGATACTTTTACTCATTGCGAATAAATAATATTTATTCGCAATCAGTATTATGATTAATTAATTAAAATTAATCAGTATATTCTTTTCGACTCCAAAGACTTAATTATTTATAATTAAGTCTTTGGAGTCGAAAAGATCCAAATACAGATAATATTTGGATCATTTCGACCCCAACTATTTATTATAGATTAAAAATAAGCGCTTTGTTAAAATGTTGTGAAATCGAGTAGCTAGATCGCGCTTTACGCATAAATGTTACCTGCATGTAGGTTCGGACCTATTCCGAAGAGACAACAATAGATGTCACTAAAATCGCACGCTTCTTCGAGAGTATTAAGTGAACTAGTGTCAAATCACTAGATGGCGCTTAAAGATTTAATAAACATGTACAAGAGTATTCTATTAGGTTATTTAATACCGCTACCTGAAAATACGGAATTAGTACGGGTATCTATTTTTAATTAAATCTATACTATATATTAACAGATGGAGAAATAACTTATAATCCTTCTAAAGCATTCTTTCTTTACGGGTTAAGTTACAAGATTGGCCATGCATTTGACGGTAAGTAACGCACTCGCTTGTCCAATACAGTGTCACATAGTATTTTGAACATCATAAAATCAATCATCGTTATTGTGGTTTACTCTCATGGCACTATGGGCGATACCTGACACTGACCCCGAGAGGAGAGATCAGGTGCAGAGAACGGCTACTAAAAACCATTACTGGATAGCGATTTTTACATGGCCATCCAACACATGGATCACCCTAAATTTTAGGCAATTGCTCGGCCAATAAGTAATAACCCAGAGATTCCTAAACTTTCTTTTTGTAGACCACTTTCAAAAATTTTCTGGTTTCAGAGAATTACCTGCTGTTTTACTCCACAATAGTATTTTTACCACAATTCCAAAACTTGTTAAAACGTGCGAAGGTTAGGTCCAATCATATCCCGTCGGCTCTCCCGTGGATAGGGAGACTTCGTGGGCCATACGGTGGTAGAGCCACGCAGCTGTTCCCGATGCTGAAATGGCCGGCTCGAACCGGATATGTACCATGACCTCACAGAAAATTGGCGTAAGGTGAAAGTGTTTTTGCTTCGGCGTTTCGTCCGGTGTGTGAGGTGACCGGTGGCCTATTCCCATTCTACCCCTTCTTCCCTCACTCACTCCCCTCCGTATCATCCCGCCCCTCCCACTCCCTCTTTCCTCCTTCCTCCCTCGCATTTCTCCTCTCACCCTCTCATAAAGGCTGACAACGCATTTGCACGTTCCGTAATTTTGCAAATGTCCATGGGCGGTGGCGATCGCTTACCATCAGGTGAACCGCTTGCTCGTTTGTCAGCCTACCTCTTAAAAAAAAACATAGGGTAATAATCTAACCCAATTAGGAAATAATGACGCAAAATCATTGTTCGCCACGGGATACCAACTCACGACCTCATACTTATAAAGCACGGGCTATATACCACTAAGTCATAGCGGCAGTTGAATATAAGATAACTGCTGTGAGTCTTTTGGTTTTGTTTTATTAGTGTAATTGTTGTATTATGATTTTATAATGGCATGTAAACTCTTTAGTAAGGAAAAAAAAGTACTGGCAGACCTATATAATTGTTATGATAAATAAAAAAGCGGTCGTTTATTTTTTTTTTTAATCGAAGACATTTATTGTTCTCGGGACAAATTTGCAAAAATGTAGAATATTGAAGTTCGTGCGGTAATTAAATATCTATGCTTGAATTATTTTACTACAGAGCAAAGTTCCATGATCGAGGTAAATACCTCGATCATGCGAACCACCATTGCGGGGAATTTATTTGCAGAACAAATAAAAATGTGAGGACCGTTGAGGCAAGCTTTCCAAAGGTGTTTTTCCAAGACAACGCCATCGCGTATAAGTCAAGAGATGCGACGGCTGCCATCGAAAATGCTAGGTTTGATTTTGAAGATGATGACGCCGTGATCGCCGCAGTACAGTGGAACTCTGATAATCCAGCAAACGTTTTGCAGGGCAGTGTCGAACTATCGAATTTATCGTATTATAAAGTGTTGCCTATGACCTCCTATAATCCGTATTTTTTTTTACAAAAGAGTACCTTGTAATCCGACAAATCACAAATCCAATAAAATATTCTATATGTTATAGTCAGAAGTACAAATCATACTTCACTATGTATGTCGAATTTAGTAAATTAAATAACACAATAGAGGGCTTACGTTTTGTGATAAAATCAACTTCGTTAATACTATAGAAGTTACGAAAAATAATAACTACACCTATGAATCAATCAATTTATGAAGCATGAAAACATTCATCATTTTTGTTTGTTTAACATAGTTGAAACGCTTGAACGTTGAAACCAAAGCTTCTTCTCTCAGTCTTCCCAAAAGTAAAAATTCTTTGTAGGATGAACCATTTTCTTCATCCCATTGCGAATCCAGTTCAATGGTGTTAATCAGAATCAAAATTTAATCTTACTCTTGTCTGACGTAGATGCTTTTAGCCTATGCGGCTCCATAAAGCTTTATCGGATTGCCTAATCCGTGGAAATGCCAGTTTCCACGAATTGGATCAGAATCAAAACACCTGTCTACACGTCCAACTCAATAATGGTGGCGAGTATAGGTAGGAACCTGTTCAATCGTGCATTGTCTACATTGGCGAATATTGTCTAAAACATTCAATGATAATAGACATATCGGTTTACAGAGGGTGCCAGATTAGCCAGGGACTGGATTACCGGGGGTCCACTATAGGTTTTTTTTTTGACGGGGCGAGAAAAGAATTTTATATTTAAAGAAACGATATCTCTCTCTTAAAGGGACTATATTGCAAAACAAAAAAAATTGAAACATATTTGTGCCCTTATCATTCTCATAACTTATTGAACACCTCTTGTATGTATATGTATTAATCCGTCAGTGACTGTTATGTCTGTTGAAAATTTTCAATCAATCAAAAAAATTCAATCGTGGATACACATTTGTAAGGAATTTTGGGTTGATGTCCAGGGCCCAGTCGATTTATAGGGCCCCCAGTCATGGAGACTGGGGGCCCTATAAATCTATTACAATATAGTCAATTAAAAAAAATTACAAGTATCTTACCATAGAGTTGACAACCCTGAGACCAATTAAGCTGAGTACGCGCTTATCGGCTAAAGAATCGAATGAACAGGGGGATTCCGCGTAGTTTATTTTGGCTGAAGCTTTTTGCATCTATTGTATCTATATCAAAGACAGAAACGCTCAAGTACATTTCTGTGCTTCGAAAATTATTTAAGGAAATATTTACTGTATCGATTTTCAAAAATACATAAAATAAATATACATAATTTTCTAAAACTCGTTAATTACTATAAATAAACAAGCGAAATTAATATATTTTTTCTATACTACTTACTTCGTAATATTCTTATACTAAGCAAAAAATCTACCTGTGGTTTCTTTATACCGACTTCTTATTATCTTGTTATTGGGTCTAGGACCCGTATGACACGTATAATCCTGATCCTATTTAAAATTTTTTCCCGTTGCATATGTCCGATTGGTTCACAAAAATTTCGAAAATGTAGTAGTAGTACATACTGTGCCGCGTGTAACAGAATTATTGTTTGTGTAATGTACTTATAATTAAAAACCACATTTACTGGATTGCATGCGATAAGCTTTAATTCACAAAGTTTTTAATTTTCTATAAAGTAAAGTTTTCACCTTAACTTAATTATATTAACATAACGTAAAAGCTGCGCCTGTACCTAACCTGTGCATGTAGTTAGCATTGTATTTTGCAGAGCGGAATAGTCTCGTTTAATATCGATTGGTTTCCCAAACGGGGGAGCCGACATTGTTCGGAGTTAAGTAAACTAAATGCATTCTTATTCGCAGAAATTGCTTACACTACCTATACTAGTCTATGGACTTTGTTTTGAATAAAGTTGGTGGGTATAATAATTTCATAACAACACAGTTTTAAATTCGATGATCTAATTTGGGCTAAGATCAACAATTGAATTGCAGGGTTTGATTTACTCATGAGAGCCCCTGCAGTGTCGCCTTCGATGTACGGGTGAGCGCCTATTGGCTGAGTGTTCTTGTGTGGGGGCAATCTGTTGTCCCAACATATTGAGTGCGTAAACTGCGTCAAGCTTCTGCAGCACTTGAAATTGAAACTGAACGCTAGAACTGAAAGCATGAAAAGGTCAGCGGAAGGCGGACCTAAAAACCTTATTTTACCACCAAACGATATTACAGCTTGTAGCCACATGGGCTGAGAAAAGAATAAGAGGAAGGAAGAAGGGAGAAGAAAGAAGGAAAAGGAGACGCAAGGAAAGCACGGCAGCCTCAGCGCAACGCGCACCAGATCTTTACCACTGTCGCCATTAAGAAATAAAGATGACAGCAGCATACGCAGAAGCGACGGGCAAACGTCCTAATTTAAACTGCAGCAACAGCCCCGTCGTCACATCGACGACTATTCTCCCATACTCAAGGGGCATGGTTCACTGCCACTTCCACTACTACCTCTCTGTACGCTGTCAACGTACAGCTAGGACGAAGGAGCCTATACATCAGCACATACGTTTGGTGACGGGCATTCTCGGAGATGTCCTCGTCTTCACGGCTTTAGGCATGGACACTTTCGAGCATTTATCAGCATTTACGAGCGCAATTCTATCCAACCGCGGTGTGCGGTGGCGCCTTAAATTCGAGCCATGTATTGGAACTCTAGATGCAGCACGCAGCGGCAATCGGGACTGGTCCAGCAGCATAATATCTAAGTGCTGCTGGGTAAAACAAAGGTTTGTCCGCACTAGCTGGACTTAGTCATACACGTCTCGCAGCATAACATCTCATCAGATGTTAGGCTGCGAGACGCTGCGCTCCATTGGAGTATACCTCCACGCAGGGGGGAGGGCGATACGGATGTTTGCGACATATCGCGCTTCCGGCCTGTTCTTTATCTCTGAGAACATCCGAAAAACCTGTTGCGACGATATCCATGCTATGTTAGCGAGGGAATTAAACATTAAGCGAACCTCCATTTGTATCTAGAGTCGTTAACTTTCTTTGAGGGAATTGTTCTATTTAAAGGCCGGCAACGCATTTGCAAGTCTACTGATTGAGTGTCGTCCCGCTTGAGAACTCCTTTGGGGTAGCGCTCGCCCAAGCGGCACCGCACCGCTGCCCACTACTTGCCCCCTTTTTGATAAAAGGGGCGCAGTGGTGG
>DWHO01005291.1:0-10409 GCA_018247575.1 Eurytides lysithous rurik | reverse complement strand
GCGTTTTACATACATAAATCTTACGCGGACAAACACCCAGATCCGAAACAAATATTTGTAGTTCGTACAAATATTTCACTAAGCACTAACAATACTAACAAAAAGTGACTGACAATTAGTTAAGAATAAAACCTTTTGGTAAATGGTAAACATCAAAGTCGTGGTCGAAGAGTGGATTCCGTGAACCTTTTATAATTGGAGAGTATTCTGTATCTTGAAAGCTTTTGAAAGAAAGCTTTTCGTTTAGCCTTACCATGGCGTGGTAGCTCGTGGTACTCGACCCCCGGGAAGAGTGCGTTCACCTCGTTGCTGTGCTGGGGCGGGCATTTCGCAGTCTTGCAGGGTGGCGTGAGGTTGGCCACGCTAGAGAGGAAAGCGGGAAGCGGCGGCGGGGGCATCCGGGCTATGGAGTCCGGCGGCGGGCCCAGGGACAGGCACTCGGAGCCGCAAGACATCCTGGGTCACCAACGAGACAAGCTTTAAAACAAGTTACGTGGAAAAGAACGTCACGCCACAAATAACTTCTTATTATCGAATGAGTTTTGTCAGCGGCTTCGACGGAATGCAAAATGACTTTTCACTCGACGCTTTCGGCGCTTTTTTCAGTTTTTTTACACAAAGCCTACGCCACTTTCAGTCCCAAAACCTCTTGCTTACTTTGCTCAGTTTATGAGCTAGAAGCAGACGAACAAAAAATGATAAATTTCGATTTGTTGATCTTTAAATAAAAACTTGAAATATGCTTCGAAATATTTTATTAATACAAATTAAAATAGAATAAAAAAGCTTTTAGTTTTACTGTTGACTACAAAATATAAAACTTTAAATGCGATTTTATCGGGCTAAATTATAAATTTAAATACAAATAATCGACTATTAATACACAATTCTCTCAGTTAATGTTATTTAATCATAATAATAGGAAATATGTGAATTTATTTTCATTCATAATAAAAAGAAATATTTTTTTTAGGAACTACGCATAATTTAAAGGCTTCTTTTATTCAAATGTATATGAAAAATAGTTTAGTTTTAGTTAGATAGTAGAAACATCTTTTGTTTCTGATGGTTCTTCATATACAACATTTTTACGATGAGCAATTCAATCCACTGTTCATTTAATTGATGTAGATTCTTCTAGTTAAGAGAGTACTCACATTTGTTTATTTTTTAATATATTATTTTACACAAAACACAGCACTTTACAACAGTCGTATGTTACACTTGCACAGGAATTGGTCCAGGGATGAAGGGCGCAGACGCGAGCTTTCATTAGTGTGACGCCAAACATTATTTTATCTGTGTCACTAATTTTCATGTCGTTCTCCATCGACGGTTCTGTCAGTAAACTCGACGGGATTGTATCGTTAGAGTAGCAATGGAAATGCCAAAACGTTCGTCGTACTTGGATGTTTTGATCACAGTACGTGGTAGTTTATTGATTCGCGCAAGCGCGGGAAAGAATTTTGCGACCCTCGGACCGGCGTGAATGATACACCTACAGTGGGGGCTGTTTACGATTTTCCCTCCCTTTCTAACGGTACTGCGAGGCGTTTAGAAAAAAGGGAGAGGTATACTTTGAATTGTACTGTGACCTCCGTGACATGTTATGACCACCCTTTTGTTAAACTTTTGACACTTAATATTGAGTCGTCCTTCCTGCGATTATATGTTTTTCATTCACCATATTGAATTATTGAGCGAATTTCGTAAACAGATTTTGTGAAATATTAAAAAGGCCACAAATTATTATGTTAATTATACCGTCTGGTTTAGTGACTCTTTCTCGTTAATGAAAACGCTTTGTACGTGCCACAGCTAGATTGTAACCGCAGACGTGACTTCATTTCGAACGAATTAACAACTTATTTAGATCAACATTGAAATTCATGTAAACTTTTTGTTTATAGTAGGGCATGATCCTAACTTATATAAATGCGATATTTCGTTTGTTGTTATTTTTCTTTTAAGGCATCGAGGAATTTGGCGTGACTTGGTGCTATGCTTATAACCGAATGATACGGGTAATTAAAATGTTATATATGAATTAATTCAAATTTAAATAATTTCCAGATAAACAAATCCGGCAAAGCTAAGTCTACGATAAAAATCCTCAAAATTACTTGAAAGAGCTTGTTTAAGGTACTGACAATCGCCTATTGTTCAATGAAGGTTCTTCTTCAAGAGTACAAACTAATTTATTTCTTGTGTTAGTGTTTTGACTTTAACATTATTTTATAAAACGTTACACCGGCGAAATGTATGCCTACCAATGAACGCCCCGGGTGGGAATCGAACCCACGGCCCATGACGCTGAAGTCGATACTTTAACAACTGCGACAAAGAGTCACAGACAATGACAAAAATACACCATTGTGTTCAGTCCTAAATTAAAAGGCTACTTAACTAATGATGTGATTGACATTAATAGCATAAACATAAACAGTGAACGTATTAGCTTATTTATTAATATATATTTTTCATGAATAACCTATGAAAGATGTTGATTTCGAAAATCTCTTTAGTATAAACTATAACTATAATTTACCTACTATTACCGTGAGCGCAATAGGGCTGAAAAGGGTACAAAGTTTTCTCTTCAAGTATTTATATATAGACCGGTAATACCTTATATTACAATATAAGATATCACCGGTCTACATTGTTGAAAAGAAGTATTATAATAGACCTTACCATATACGTTGCAATTTCATATTTTAACAAAAGCACCATTTTGACAAAAATGCGTATGGGTTTTTTCTCGGTATTGAACAGTGTTGAAGTTATTTGCCTGCGAAGGAGAGACACGTCTTGTATGGTTGCCCAGACACCACGGGTTTTTCACATACGATTTTCTAAAGAAGTATAAAAATATTTTCAAAATTGATTAATTGAACTCAAAAAGTTTCCTATAATTATATGATATACCTTTTAACATATATACCACATAACATATTTATATATTAATTTTTATATTTTCATACTTATCTGGATATATGTTTCCAGTTGAGATTGTACACACCTACCTTTCTCTGTAGCAGTATTTTTTTTTACCTAAATTAAATGGGTTTGATGGTAGAGAACTCTCGGTAGGGTTAAGCAAGCCATTGTACATTTATTTAAAAATATCAATCTGTGTTTCTTTTTAATGTGTGTGTACAAAAAGAATAAATAAATAAATACTGTTATTGATATATAGCATGATTAATTTCTTTTGTAGGTATTAAGAAATAAGTAAAGCATACTTTTTCTCGACCTTTTTTAAAAGCAAGGGCCTATTGCATAAATGCCGTCACTTATCTTACTTTAGCAAATATTTTTGACGTTATTGTCGTTATAGATTATTTTGTATTGATGTATTATTATTATTGTCATGTTTTCGCATCTATACAGGGCCGGATTTAAAGGTCTGAAGGCCCAAGTTATTTTACAAATAAAATGAATATTTTTTTGGTGAAACAAAGTAATTCTTTTAACAAACATATAGAAATTTAATTTAAAAAAAAACAAGAATTGTGCGAAATTAAGTTTTAGCGTTAACGAACGGAACCTTCCGAGCTTTCGAGACGGCACGTTGAAGGTGTCGTTGACATTAAGTTCCTTATGTAATCATGTTTGTACAATGTACTATGTAGGTAGGTATAACAGCGAAAAAAATATGAAAAGGAATGTTGTTTAATGGTGTTCACTCGTTGGAATTCGGAAGATTCTCTTTCGAAGTCTCTATTGTTAGGGGACCTCTTTGTGGTGGCCTCGGGTAAAAATGCCCTCTCCTAAATACGGCCCTGCGTTTATAGAGTCGACCGTCTGACTCTGTACATTTAATTTATTACGTGTATGACATACAAGAGGATTTTACCACATAGAAAGTAAACATAGGTGTAATTTATATTCTACATCAAGTTCAATTAAACACGTTGGGTCGTTATGTTATTGAACGGTTAATCGTAGAAATAAATTGCACCTTTGAGTAAATTAATAATAATCTCACTTTGGTGTTTGCTCATTAATTGTGTAAAATAACTAATAGATGATAATTGACTACATATAATGAAGGCTTTATCGATAAAGAGTATGAAAAAGCAAAAAATAAACAATCTAAATGTAAAGAAAAAATGTATATCATCCAACCCCCTCAAAAAAAAACAATCTTACATAAACAAGTAAAGGAATTGAAACTCATGCGAGTGCCCAAGAGGAATCAAGATGAAGATTTTAATTAAAAAAATCGATTCAAAGTAAAGGCAGATAAACCAAATAAATTTCAGAAACTTAGTCGAATCCACTAATAACAAAAATGGTCTTTATATGGTTAAAGAATGCGTAGGGGGCTGCGATGCCTAGAAATAGCCTTTGCTCTGTATCTTTATCTTTTTCTGTATCTTTTACTGGCTAATGGAAACTTGCTTGATGAAAAATGTTCTCATTCATATATTGTCATACATTTAAAAGAAAGAAAAAATAGTATATGTAATTACATTGTGAATTCACAAAGCTTTTTGTCAATGATTCATAGGGCAAATCTAAATTTAGGGACTAGTACTAGGTTTTTAATGGCGTTAACTGGCCCTACATGTGATTAAAATATTTTGACTGAAGTAACTTCGGTCAAAATATTTTATTCCTATGAAGAAAGTCATATGCAAAGAAGTATTTGGCATCTATAATCTAGCAAACTTTTACTCGATTAAACAAAAAAATCAGTGCAATGTATGCATGTTTTATGTAAGTATGTGTCACGTCAAAAAAGTCTAAAAAGGTGTACAAAGTAATTTTATTTTTTTATTGGTAATTTTATTTATTTTTAATCGACCGCGTTAATAATGTTTTAAATTTTTCGTATTTCAACATATTCACTAAAGTTCACACAGTAACATTAACACCTGCCATAAAAACAAATCGGTCATACAAGATCTATTAATATTGTTATTACTTATAGCGTACCTTGTAACTTTAATTATTTTTTTTCTTTTAATGTTGTTTATCTTTTAATTTTAGCGATTAATTACACCCACATACCTCAATTTGCAGTGCTCGAAAAGAGTCATTAAGTTGTAAGTTTATTATTAGACATAAAATCTTTTTTTATTCGCTTAGTTGGCAAACAAACATGAATTTGAGTTTACATTTAAAGAGCTATAGATATATAAAACTATATTTATCGCACCAGTACTTTTCAAAGCTTCGAAGTTTAAAAATGTTTTTACTTTGAAATCTTTGCAACAGTAATAACCAAAGACAAGTAACGTATAAAGCTAGATAAGCATATAGTGGATATAAATATTCATTGTATGTGAACGCATTCTACGAAATGGCTAACGTTTCAAATAGGCATTAAAGCGAGGGTATATTATTGGAAAGGGAGGCGTCGAGGGAGGCAAATGCACCCCTTTGCCCGTACCTACGGCTGAGAAGATAACTGTTAAAATAGATAAATAAAGAAATATCGAAGGACATCGCACACGCGGCCGTCGTTCCCAGACTAGGCAAAGCCTCTTTGGTAACCAAAAGAGAGTATAATAATTACGCGGAGCAAAAAGACGTCCACTTTACATCGATTTTCTGTAAGGTCGTGGCACTTATCCGGTACGAGCCGGCCTACGCAGCAGCGAGAGCAGCTGCGGGGCTCTACCACCGTTAAATGTAATTCGTTGCGGGCCTTTAAAGCAAGAACTTCGACAGGGGTGAGGCTCGGCACACTCACTCATCGAACAAAATGTGGAAGTGAAAACACTTGCATTTCACGCCGATTTTCTTTTAAATTTGCGTACTTTCAAGCAGCAACGGCGTGGCTCTACCACTGTTAGAAAACCAAAATATCGCTCCATTTAACGGTGAAAGTCGCTACGTACCAATCAGGTAACACTTAAGCGATTTGCAATTATAATACCAGAAAGAAACGGCGAGACTAGCGGACTAAACGTCCATAATATCCTCTATAGGCGTCGAAATAATGAGCAAAAATAATGGCAATCGTTATTTTATCGCTCTCATAACACCTGGTAGGCGTTTATGTGTAATAAAAAAAGAGAAATAAATTCTGCCCGGGGCGAGACCGCTGTTGCGTCACATCCTCCGAGTGCCGACACCTTGTAAGCGCAAATAGAACCCGTAAATATCGGACCGAACGTCAAATACCTAAATAACACGCCCGATTGATGCAGGGAGTGCCACTTTGTTCATGACAATAAACTCTCCATAGTTAAGCCACTTTTATGATATTCGAGCTATTTACGATTTTATTTGGTGCGACTGGAGGATTGTTTACATGCGTTATGCGAAATGATATTCGATATATATATTCAATATTTCTGTATTATTTTTTTATCTTTATTTGGGGACTTTTACACTAACATGTATATGTCAGTCTCATCAGACCTTACAGTTAACATATTAACAAATTACAAGAAAGATTATTTACAATTATTTACTACGAGTAAAACGCAACTGAACAAATTTAAATAAACAATAAGCTGCCTTAGAACTAGGTATAGACAGTATGTGGTGAAATGTACCTACATAATGAACATTCAATTTTAATGATCTTATTAAATCTTCACGGACTAATTTATATTTAATACATTCCAATAACAAATGGTTGACATCTTCAATAGTTCCACAGACTTCACAGCTGGGTGTATTGCTTCTTTTCATTGTGTAGGTAAATTTGTTAAGTGGCATATGTCCGGATCTTAATCTAAGTGAAATGACCAACAGTTTCCTACTAAACTTAGTATCATGGAACCATGGAACATGTAGTGGCTCGGATACAATTGTTTTATACCATATCCCTTTATCTTTACTTTCATAAAAGTATTCTTTCCACTGTTTGTGACAAACTATTTTATATTTCGGCAGCTTCTTCTCGATGCCATTTAGTGTTGGCTTGGAGTCGGTAACAAGAGACTTTAGTTATCGTATTCTGGGTGTGTCGGATATCCATACCATCGGGCTGTGAGAGTAAAGGAAGGGTGAGTGCACCTGTGTTTGCGGAAAATATTTATGTACTATAATATATTCCGCTCACCCCAGCCAATCTATAAGAAATTGATGGGCCGGAATTAGTCTGGTGGACTTAATTACTTATAATAATATCATGGGATATCTCACACATTGTCATCCGACCCTAAACTAGGCAGAGCCTTTGCTATGGTAAACAGACAAATGATATAAATACTTAAATACATACTTATATAGACAAATAACACCCAGTACAAATATCTAACTTCATTGCACAAATATTTTGTTCCGGATGGAAATCGAACCTATGACCTTTGCAGTCAGGACCACTAACCACTACACCCCTTACCCTAGAAACCGGCAGTAAAATAATTAACAATGCTGACCCTGCTAAACAGTTCTAACACTGTCAAAATGAATTTGACAGTGTTAGAACTGTTTGGTTAGTGGTCCTGAAATAAATATATATACATTTTCGATAATATTTGTTTTTACAAACTTTGAAGGCTCTCCCACGTACATATTTCTAACGACTGTGGCATTTTCCCATTCTTTGTGACTTTTTCAAAATAAAAAAAACCCATTTCGCTCTGTTCCGGACAATAAATCATACAAGAATTTTATTTACAATTTTTTTTTCTATTCTCGTTAAATAAGGACAGTTATATAATAACATTTTTGGATACACAATATTGCTAAAGATACATTATTTTATTTACCCATGATTCATAAGACAACTTTCGCATTTACGATCGATCATACCAAGTATGATTTAAGTAATAATGATTTATGTAATGTTGGCGCGTAAATGTCTTTGATCAAAAATCTATTTACAGAATCACCCACGCCGTCAATTTTATACAAAAATGTTAAATTGCCGACAAAAGACGAACGAACACGAATGTACAGTGCGTATTTGGCTGACACTTGTCGAGGAACCTTGTTAAGAACAAACATCTTCATCAAGTGGGCAGTTTGCTCGTTCACCTTCCATTTCATAAAATCATACACAAATTACTATTCATACAATACACAATAGTACGAATTTCCTGTTTACTTGCCAAGTACACTCTTCACGCGTATTCGACATACAATGACGGAGTAGCGATGAAAACAAAAAGAAAAAAGATTGTCATTGAATATTTGCCCATTGCAACATGAGAATTGCTAGATGAAATTAACTAGCCAGCTTTTACTGTTAAATAAAGTCATCGAAGTGGAGTAGTTTTGAATACACCGTTCGTTGGTGTAAAGTGATAGTGATATCTTTTATACACTTAATGCAAATTGACATTTGAATTTGATATGAATAAACCTCGTCAATGACGGGGAGAACGAATTAACAGATACTTCAGTAGAGTATACATTTCTTTTTCGACACAAAAGCAGCGTATTTCTAGCGTACTGAAATCTTTACATATAACCTTATCATTTACTAAGAAATTATTAAAAATATGTGACTAAAAAAGGAAAAAAGTAAGCAATAGATTATACATAGACGTCTCACTATTAGACGCAGGCCTCCACTGTACTTGTCGGATATAGGAGCTTAGACCACCGCGTGGTCCTAGTGTGGATTGGCAGTATTCAAATAGGTAAAAAATACTTAAATATACAGATTTCCTTACGATGTTTTCCTTTACCCTTGATCATATGTTTCCTCATATAACGCGGACAAATAAACTTGTAATAAGTCTCTTTCTGGAATTTTGTAATTTATTTTAAATTAACTGTTTATTTTAATAAAACGATCAAGTTTAGTTTATAAAATAAACTACGAAAAGTTCAACGTGAATTATTTGTATATAACGCGTTATACGGGGTCAAACGAGCGCTTTTTACATAAATACTCGTACGACGCGCATTTCTATAACGCGGAACCAATTTACCATGTAATAGAGGGATTACTGTACTTTAGCTCATCGCGCAAATATTTTGTCATGGGAAGTCGAATACAAGACCTTTAGCTTTACATTCAAGGGTAGTAACCACTACACCAATAGGCCGATGACACAGGATGGTTTTAATCGCAGAAAATTTCAAAAAATAAAATAAAAATAATTCATAATCCGCATAAATTTCTGTAATGATGCAAGTTAATTGGTTTTGATAAAATTGAATAGTTAAGAACTTTTACAGCAAATCATTAGGCTTTCAAACAATTGTTTGAGCTTTTGACACTATATTTTCATTTAACCTATTTATTCGTGCGTGTGCGTGTGTGCGTTCGTGCATGCGTGCGTGCTTTCGTGTTAGTGCTTTAATATATTTATTCGATGTTTGTTTAATAAGTTCTTCGGTAGAATCATAGTCTATTTCAGCAACCACCCTTGTATACTTTTTGCTTCCATATTAGGAAGAAGGTAGATATTTAATTCCTTGTTGATTTTATTGTAAAAATGTAAATAAATAAAAATCAAAATTTTTTTTAAGACATTTAATGTCTCTAATAATCTCATATGAGCGAATGGTAAAATTAACTCTAACATCACTCATATACCAAGACTTGTCAAAAAAGTAAAAGCTTCCATGTACAGTAGACAAGATATTATGAAATAATCTGTATCAAATATACGAATTTATCACTCATTTAATTCTCTTATTCATTAAACTAACCGAACATATTTTTAAGGGCATGTCGTGTTAGTTACTCTTCGCATAAAATTTTTAATTTTTTTGTAACCAAGCTATGGTTAAAGAACTTTATTTCTCAAAGAATAAATACATTATTCACTTAAGAGAAACAACAAATTACTTACTTATAAATCTAACATACACTGAGGGTGCATACAAAATTCTGTCATTGTATTAAGGCTTGCGTAGATAATCATAACACAAAGAGTCAAAGCGGACTTAACTGGGAGTGACTTATTCCGACCGTGATTATTTTAAACTTTTATTTAATTAAGTGTAGGAGATCTAGTTATTTATTTATTTATGTTTACATTATAAGCTTCGTTGTATAAATGCGTATGGGCTGAATGCAAAGCTAAAGGTCTTGTATTCGATCTTTATAAGCGTCTATAAAAAGATCATTGTTGATATAGTTGCCACGAAACTGGAGCAAATAGATCTGTCGGCAGTTTTTCGGCGATGGTATGCTAATTTACTGTTTACTAAAAACGATCAATGCTCGTACTGTTTGTTTTTTATCTGTTGATGGACGGTTTAACGTGTGCCATCATTTAATCAGATATTGGCGTAATTAGTGTAATGGCTAGTGCTTCTGGCCGCAAAGCCGAAGGTCGTGGGTTCGATTTTCACCCAGGACAAAATATTTATGCGATGCGCTGATTCGTTCTGTGTCTGGATGTTAACTATCTATATTAGTATGCATTTCGATTAGTATTATGTCTTATGGCTGCCTCTGTGTGTAAAAAGTCGGTCCCGGCTTCTTGTCAGCGCCATCTAACGGTGGCTTGGAGAAGTCGTTATTAAGAGGTCGGTTG
>DWHO01005290.1:0-10409 GCA_018247575.1 Eurytides lysithous rurik | reverse complement strand
AAATTATACCTAAAAAAAAATATTTTCCTTTGTATGAACAATACGAAAATACTTTTGCCCCGACCTAATACTTAGGTTTGTCACATTTTGCATAAAAATAAATTCAAATTAATATCGTTAATTTTTCAGTATCGACTCTATTTTTTAACAGAACTCTTGGTGCAAAAGGTATTAAAGATTTCTATAATAAGAAAATGTCGCCATTATATCTCAATAAAAGTTCATATCCACGTTGGGAAACGTATGTAACTAAAGTGAGCCAATATGATAAGTGGAAGCCCACCCCAAAGGAATCCGGTAGGTTTTCTTGACGTAGTACTATTAGCATTAATATTATAATTCCATAAGTGTTGCGGCCTAGTTTACTATGTACAAATGTAAATATTGGGCATATTTACATATAAAATAAAAAAAATATTTTATATGAACTAACGGTTTGGTCGTAGTCAAACGATTACTGCCGTTTATGAATATCTAGAATACCTGTCAAGTCACTTTTGCGTTCGTCGAAATTAAAAGTCTGAAACCTCACCACAGCAGGTTTTTGTTTATATGATAATACAATAACAACTTGTTTTGTACATGGTTAGCGTTTAGCGTTCATCTTAACCGTTTTTTTTAATATAAAAAAATGAGACCGAAAATCTTCACGATCCCGTTATTTTTCTAACTTTTAAAACGATAGGCTACGGCTATCTCACTTACCAGATAATACGGTAAGGTAACAAACTCTTTAACTTTCCTTAATATTTACTTACTTTAGGTAATCTTGTTAATTTGTAAGTGTCCGACTAGGGTTGTCACCCTGCCACTGCTAGGTATTTTACCAACAAGTAGTAATGTTTCGGTTTGAAGGGCAATGTTGCTAACGTATTTACTGGACATAGGGATATAACGTCTAGAACCTCTGGATAACGAGCGCAGAGCTGGGCCAAGCAGTCTCTTTGTGGCACTGTGTTATGGGCAGGAGTCTCACTTACCACCAGGCGCACGAATTAATCGCCTCGTCGCTTCATCTCTTTAAAAGAAGTGGTGTACCTGCTTCTGCCTACTGAAGCAGCTAAAGCTTGTGCACGGCTCTAGTAAAGCGCAAAAGTATAAATACAACTCAAACGAGAGTTCATATATTGTGCCCTTTTTTTAACGAAGGGGACATCTTCAAAAGTTACCCCGCTTTCTGGGATGAAGACAGGGTTATGTGGGACGGTTGCCATCCTCAGCGCGCTTGGAGGGGCACCAGGATCCCTTACGGAACGCGCCGGTGCCCTTCTGTATGAAAATAAATAAAAATGGGACTATGACGAGACTGGCAAGGCACCTCTATTTTGATTGATTCTTATCTTTCTAGGGAAAATATTGTCTAGAAAACTATCTTTCATAGGGCACAATATATTGATTGATATAGATGATAATTTTAATTAAAGTCAGAAATACAAGTTAGGCTTATATGGGACCTAACATCTGGTGAGCCTGACATTGTGTCAAGCGCGGGGTAACATTCAAATTAAAGTGATTCTTTAAAAATATCAATTACCGTAATTTAAGTTCATGCATTATTTATGCAACAGTATTCAAATTATCTTAACAAAAAAGGCACTAAGAACAATTATAGTTATCAACAATTGTAATAAGTATATATAGTATTCGATAATATTAGATTGAATATATGATATAGAAATAACAATATATCTTTTAACGTTTTCTTCCTTTTTGTAATTTAATTGGACGAGCAAGTTATACCGTCATTCAGATTTATAAGATATGCCACACCTATAAAAACGCTGATATTGACTGGAACATAATAATTATTTTATAGTACAGCTTAGCGAAGGAATAACAAGTAATGCTTTGGTATTTTCCCATCGGACGATGTAAGTGTCTTACGACATCATAAAGTCCTGCTTCCCATAAAACATCATCAGTCATCTTTGACTAAAGGTAACGTTTCCAAATCGATTTTTAACAGACATTAATATGAAACACAAATTTTTGGACGACAAATTGAAAAACTCAGGTTAAGGTAATCGAACTTTTGAGCAAAAGTTTAGGAGGGCTCCTAAACCATAATTGTTGTTTGCATTACCTCAATAGACCGTGTTTCGTTATTAGTTCTTTATAAACAAATGGGAGTGAAATAAACTGACTCGTGTCATAATACGGCGTTCTTTTATCACGGTATCCTATTATTACAGAACCATCACGTTTTGTTTATTATTTATTGCCTCAAAAGCTTCTGCCTATTAATCTTTTGCTGCTTGAATGTTCAGTGTCACCTGCATGTTGATTTTCATAGCTTTCCCGATTTTATAACGAAATGATCAAGTGATCCATCGGTTACTTAAATATTTGCCCACAATGTTATAGCGTTATAAAGAGTAACTAACCAGTTCAATAGGAGATATATAAGACATTAAATAGTTTAATTGAATTCGGAATAAGCTTTTTTTGCAATCACTTTGTTAAGCTTGTGGAAGTGCGATACCGTACTTTTGTATCCTAGAAAAAAGTTAAGTCACCTTTCCTTTTACTTCAACATAATTAAGCCGTTCGAAATTTGTAGATAGCTGCTTAGCATCACTGGCGAAGAATAAAATGAACAGACGCGTCTGCGAAATGTCGTTTCCATGTTATGCAATATTGGTGAGCGGTACTAACTTCGGTTATTCCCTGACTCACAGGTAAGTAAATTATAGTATAACTAAAATAAAAATATAATAACAGCCTAAAGTCGCATATAAATAAAATTATATGTAACCTTATTAACTTGATAAAATACTAAGCACGTTATATTATAACAGGAAATAGCGTTAGATATTTGAATAATTGAAGTTTCTGGCTGAGAAGTTTTACTCAGTGGGGGTACTACCATACAAGCCCAAAAGCCCGGCTTGCCCTACTAAGGAGTAAAATTTATAAATCTTACTTAGCATATATTTATATTATGTGCTAATTAAAATTTATAAATTTTACTCCTTAGTACGACAAGTCGAACTTTTGGGCTTATATGGTAGTACCGCCACTGGTTTTACACAAGTGATTTAAAATTGTAGCAACGACTGCTATTCAGATTCAGGAAATTCGATATAAAATGTAAGCGGGTGTAATATAATATGTACTATTTTTTCTGTTTTATTAAGTATCTATAAAAAAATCATTGTCTACAGGCTGCTTATATTGCTTCAAGCTCATCGGGGACGAGGTTGCAATATATTTTCTCTACGGGAAGATCAAGAGTTACAGGACATGTTTTGTACGAAAATCTTCCGCGAAGCAAACTACATAGCTGCGAATCAATACAAAATACTCGATTTAATGTTAGAACAAAGTGAGTCTTCATTCGTAATTTGCATGTGCGGCATTACTTGCACGGTAATGGCTGATACTTTTTTTAAAAGGATGGAATGGTGTTTGCCTTTTTAGCTCGAGACTATATAAAATTTTGTCGGGATATCGAACCAATAGAAATGCTGGTTTTTACGAGTTTGACAGTAACAATTATAAATGTTGTTGGCTTTAGTGTGACAGAGTCAGGTCAGTGGCATGTAAGTGTTTTATATCTTGATAATTTTTTGTTTTTTTTGAACGTTAGAAATGAAAATTAAAAATAAATGTCTGTATACACGACACCAGAAAATTATCATTTTACTCGTATATTTCAGGCTGTTAGCGCAAAAGAAGCCTAGCCGACATTTTTGTTATTATGAGATAGATGGCAAACCAGTTTTAAAACATAATTAACGCATAAATGGCTCAACCGTAGTTTACCATATAAAAACTAGATGGCGTTGTATTTAGATGTTGTTTAGAGATTGATAAAATCAATATTTTATCAAACTTTGAAAGTAATGCAATTTTACTATGTTCATTAACTCTATAGTAAGTATCAAAGTTAGTCCACTTTTTCGTTGACGGCTTTATTTAGAGGGCTCTTTTTTTTAGTTATTTAAGTTTCTATTAAAAACACCAAAGACAGCGCCTCAGCCGAGCTCACTTGTAGCACCAATCGCATATAATAGATTTTTTACATTAAACTGGCAGACGGATATTTTGTTCCTGGAACAAGATTCGTTATAGAAGGCGATGCAATGTAACTGTTAATTTTTATTTCAGTGACCCTATGCTCGTTAGCCGGTCACGCGGACACGCTGCGACGTTCCTGGCTGTCGGAGGTGCTGCGTCATCAAACCCCGTTTGGATGCTTCACCACAAGTCTGCCCGTCCCTATGACCCTGGAAGAAAAAGCGAACATAACCGCCCATCCGTGGCAAATCTTCTCGACTGACACTGCTATGTTGGGTGGGGCCTGTGATAGGCATTTGACCGCTGTAGCCATTAGCGCTTTATCTAGCGCCGTGAGATACGTCCTGGAGAAAAGCTATTGAGTAACAAAACCCGATTGGTTCCTACGTGTTGACTCACTTTGATGTATAAATACAGGTTAAAACCTAATCCATTTAAAGATAGTTGCCATTCCTTCACGAATTGGAGAAGAAAGAAATTAGCCGTTTGAAATTAATTACGTTTGAAATAATTTTATTACAAAAATAATTATTTTTGTGTTATACATATTACGATCAATAACAATAATTAAAGCTTTGTCTACAGTTCTTGTTTTTGAACTATAAATTATTATGCGAAATGATTTTTAAGTAAATTACAGCGTACATTATTCGTTACATTTTTTTACATTATTTTTATTTACGATAAATTTTTGCAATTATTTTAGTTAATCTCAATTTAACAATAATTTTGGCTTCGATTAATAAATAACAATTTCTGGATTAATTAATAAAACAAATCGTCAGTTTGATTTAAAGTTATCTTGAATATTATGCTTATAGTGTACGTGTCATAATTTAACTAAATACATAAAGTTGTAATTTTCCTTGTATTTTTTTTTCATTTTCTTGCTCTTATATTCCAGCGTCATCGCCATCTTATCACTTAGATGTCACCATCAAGTGTTTAACCATGACTAGATAGAAAAATTGTAACACTTAATGTAAATCATTAATTATATTATTTAATTATTAATTTTATCTATTAACAGAACTGCATCATATTTATTAGAAAATCCCTAAAAAGAATACAAGATATAAGAGGTTGTAACACTGACACTTTAGGAAATGTTAGGTCTATAACAATTTCTAAATAGAACAAAAATACAAAAAATATTAGAAATGGGATATTGCTTGGTCTATCAAAATATTAGTCATAGGCCTTTACAAACATATAACGGACATAACTTAATTTTTTTGCAGATATACAATCTTATACTTATTACAATGATTAAATAATAATATCAGAACACTTTTTACGCAGGCATCACACACTTCTTTATATATTGCCGTTCTACAATTATTATTCTACAATGATATTAAACCTCTTAACCACAACTTCTCCAAGCCACCGCTAGATGGCGTCTATAAGAAGCCGAGACCGACGCATGGATAATCTTACTTTTCAGGCAATCAGGTGATCACCCCGAAATGCCCTAACCAAACTGAGACCAATAACACAAAGTCATTGACCTCTGCAGGATTCTAACCCACGACTTCCGATTTAAAAATACGGGCCTATACAACTAGGCCACGTAGGCAGTTCACTTAAATATTTACAAGGTCAATGAGTCTTGCACGCAACATCGCTTGTATGGATATCGGTTTTAGTAAAAGTAACGTGCGAACACTTTTGTGTCCCGGTATCTTCAAGCACAGTACCCTTAGGTAATAAATATTATAAATCTCTGAGTGACGAGCACAGTGGAGCACCAAGCTCATTCTATGTGACACTATGTTATTATGGGCAGGCGTCCCGATTACCATTAGGCGCACGATTTAATGGTTTTATCATTTTGTCTTCTTAAAAAAAAAAAACAGAATATATTATAACTAAAATAACGAGTAACATTCCAATATTTTTTGTTTTCCAATAAAAAAAAAAAAAATATATTTTTTGAAAAATCATAGAACCGATTTTAATAATTGTTGAAAAATCATAGAACATACGTCATAGTTAATACGTCTACTATGTTAAATCAGTTAACGCCTGAGAAAATTATAATAGAAATAAAAAAGAAAGATATATTAACGACGTAGTGTTTCATGAAAAAATATGTCAACTTGCGAGCTGAGAAAATTTGTGTTTAGACAACAATTATGCTTTAAACATCAATACAATATTTAAAAAAAAATGTAGTTATAAACAACAGTCAAAACATTCTATTGATTCTATAAATAAAAACTTGTATAAACCAAGTTTATAGATGCTCCATAAAGAACCCTGGTTCATGTCAGGAATAACTTTCGAGCATAATACTATTCGTAGAGAGATGCGATGATTTTGTATGTTCACACCTGCGAATTATAATCTCTAATATCAATAAAACTGGAGGGATGCGAAAATAATATTTTTAATGTGCTTGTAAAGGCCTATTTGAATAAATATTTTTTGATTTGGTTTGATTTGATGAATATAGAAATTGGCTTATTATAACAATTGAAAAAAATATATATATTATCAAAAATATTATTGGCACCCTTTTACTTTCAAATTAGAATTAGAAAAAACTCATTTTCAGTATTATCATTCTTTAAATATCGCGTAGTGGTTAATCAATAATTTTACGACACACGCTACCCAATTCGAGCAAAACGATTTCAAACGCAGATATCCAATAAATATCCGCAAATGCGAAAGAAGGTACGAATATTTTCCAATTACGAAATTTAATTGATTTTGTATTATGTGATAATGCCTAGACCGAGATCGGATCAAGAATGAACCATTACCGTTATTTTAGTGTGTCGCGCTTAAGTCTGCGACGACGAACCACAACAATACACTAAGAATTGAAAACCTTTAACTGTCTTCGCACAGATAATGCTTTCAGTCAGATGTTACCAACATCGTAATGTCATTTGAGGTCAACAACGACATTCGAGGACCTTTAAAAGCAACAACTACATATTAACAAAAAATAATTTGTCTTCTTAGACAGCTCTATTTTAGTCACATAACATAGTTAGTCGCAAAAGTTTAATAATTGGGTTTATTTTTGCGTCAGCACTAAGTTTAATAAAATAATTTTGGATCAGTTTAAGCAGTAATTACTGAGCACAGATATAACATCTCAAATTCTGTGTTTTTCGATGCTTAAAACAATAACCCAAACAACTATTAATATTCAACTACTAAAACATCTAAGTATTAAGTAATAAAATAGTTTATTTTTAATTTAATTCTAATTCAATTTTTATTTTTCTTTGGTAGCCCCCATAGTTTGCGGGCTTCAGATTATGAAACCCTGCATTAGAACAAAGGCTTTTAAGTAAACTATTTTTCCAATTGTTAGTTATATTATAAATAGCAAGCACACATAAGACTCAACGACTTTCATTCCAAAAAGGAAAAGTAAAGTAGAGTAAAAATTACAATACGATATCTTTTTCCTTTATTTTTTTTATAACGATGCAACATAAAGGTTTAGGGATCGCGGTTTATTTTATCACTGCTATTTTTTGTGAGAGAAATTGGTTTAATTTTGTCAAAAACGAGGATCTGTGGCAAGACGAACATGGCGAGTCACATTGTTTGGAAGACAGCCCTGAAGTAAAAGATGTTTTGCCATATTCGAGATCTTTAAAGTTGTTACTGGATTACGTTCTAAAATATCCAAACGAGATTGACATGAACATGGCGTTTGCTTTATCGGTAGCCCACGGTAAGATGTTTATGATTTTAAAGCTATTTATGTAATGTTTACAGGATTTTATCAATTATTTATATTAAACCTTTCTTATATTTATATATCATTGAGTATAATATATTATCTTCGAAATGACGATTCAAAAGTAAAAGTGTAAAGGCATATTTGAATAAATATATTTTGATTTTATTTGATCAATCGTTAATACAAAACTTTTTATTCAGCCACTCAAGTTCAAATACATTTTTTTAATCTTGTATTGAATGACACTTGATGATATCACAGTTTTGTCAAAAAAAAATTAAATATATTTAATTTAATTAATTAATTTCAGTTTTATATGGAAGATAAAAAATTCTCTTACGTAAGATGTTGAGCCGGATATAAATATTATAAATTGTATGTATTAAATAAAAATTAATTAAAATAAGATTTTTCTTTGTTGAACTAAGTACGAATTGATTTTTTTTTGTATTATTTGTTTTGTTTAAGTAAGTGACAAGGGTAGCAAGTGGCTATAACTCATTATATGTCTGTGCCAAATAATTACGCTGGAAAAATTAGCCTTTATAGCGGAATACTGTAGTGCTTGCTTACCGCTTAACAGCGAAGTGGTAATGATGTGGCCATTCTCCTGACCGACTCCACCAAGAATTTTATACATTCATCAATTGATTATTCAAGCAAGATTATCAATTGTGAATATACAATCATACCTCATTAAATTGTTGATTTTGCTTAACAATGAGTCAGATTACGTATACCGAAGACTGCTTTATATTTAAAAATTCAATGAAAACGAAATTCGTGCGAGCGTAGCCGCGAAACCTAGTATTGCTTAAACGTTAATTTGGTTCATTCGCGTTGCCGGATCTGCTATGAAAACGTTGTTCAGTCCAGTTCTGGGTCATTTCGCCACATCTAGTGGTCGATCTAACACAATTAACACAGAATTCATGTCATTGTTTCTTATTACAGACAACTTAAAACACGTTCTCGTAAACAAAGGTCATAAGTTGCCAGATGAGCTGAGGGAATACCTTGTAACATTCCTAGCCACCGATAGAGAGTTGCTTCAGTATTTTGAGTTCATGGTGAATGGAGACAAAGCAAAAAGCGTTATTAGGAATAGAAGAAGTAAGTGTGCATTGGTTAACAATTAGTCGCTCAAAGAACCGTTTTTAAATGGTATTGTTTTTGAAAAGATCACGCTAACTGAAATTGTTCTGAAGTTTATGGATTTTCATTAGTAAATTATTTCACTTTGATGATGTTTAATTTATGATATTAAATATTCGATTTAAATTCTTCGAATATTATTGGTATTATGCAAGATAGGCGCATATCTCAATAGATTTCTTAGGGACAGTAATAATTAGCGAAGAGTACCGTTAATACGATAGGGTACAATAGTCTATTGTTTTCTCGATTAACAAATAGATGTACATCATAGGTATTAACATGTTTTTGTTGTTTCAGTATCCACCTTATTTTTGAATAGGACCCTTGGAGTAAGAGGAATCAGTGAGTTTAATAAGAGAAGGAAATCGCCATTAAACCTTTACAGAAGTACACATCAAGCATGGAAAAAATATGAAGATAAATTGATGCAATTTGAAAGACATAGGCCAAATCCAACGGATAACGGTAGGACTGTTTTTATTTAGTTTTATTAGTTTGTTTTATTTGATCGTAAAGTTACTTGAAGTATAAATTGCAATAAATTAATAAGTTGTTAGTTGACATAATATTTGATTACACAATAAAGTGCTTTGGGTTGTGTTTTGTTTTGAAACGTTTGCTATGTAATATATATGCCAATATATATGTGAAAACAATCACACAGATTTTTGCGATGCAGTTTTTCAATAAGAGGTACTTTTGTGAATTGATTAAATTACAGCTTACAACATTTAGGAAATTGGAAAAACAGAATAACACTTTCAAGTGTAGTATTAGAGTTATATTCGAAACCGACAACTGTGGTCCACTAAGAACAGTTTTCACTGAAGTGATAATAAGAAAGTAATACAAAGTTATAAGGGCGCGTAAAATATACCTAATAAATAGTAATCGTATTCACGTCCGAGCTCGCTTTAATATTGTCAAACTTAATTTAGTTAAATTCATCTTAAGTCGGACTTTACTTTCTTTTTCCAGTCTAATGACAATCGGGACTAGTATTATTAATATGCCTCAGATTGTTTTTTTTAAAGAGCTAATATCAAGTAAGTACTATCTTTACTATTTGTAGAGAGGTGTTTAGCATCACTCGCACGAAATAATAAGAAAAAACTGCAATGTACGATCATGTATACGTGTAATGATATGTTAGCGAATGGCACCAATTTCGGATATCCCCTTATTTACAGGTGAATTAACATTTTCTTTTACCGATTTCTAAAATATTAGGCTCAAAATTATTGTACAACATATTATTCTGTTCCGTGACAATGGATGTTGCAAAGCGCCCGGAAACAGCAATTATGTTTGTTGACTACCTTTTTGTTTTTAGAAATATTATAAAATATATTTATTTAATTAGAAATATTTTTTTTTTTATGTAGTAGGCTGACAAACGAGCAAGCGATTCACCTGATGGTAAGCGATTACCGCCGCCCATTGACATTTGCAACATTACTGAACTTGCAAATGCGTTGTCAGTCTTTAAGGGGGTAAATTTTAAGAGAGGGAGGGAGGA
>DWHO01005289.1:0-10409 GCA_018247575.1 Eurytides lysithous rurik | reverse complement strand
GTACCACGAGCTCACAAAAAATCGGCGTATAGTGGAAGTGTTTTTGCTTCCGCGTTTCGTCCGGTGAGTGAGGTGGCCGGCGGAGCTCCCTCCCTCCCGTTAATCCCTCTCCCACTATCTTCCCTACCTCTTTCTCCAATCCCTCTCCCATTCCGCTCCCTCTCTCCGCCTTCCTCTGTCAAAAATGTTAAAGGCCGGAAACGCATTTGCAAGTTCTGTAATGTTGCAAATGTCCATGGGCGGCGGTGATCAGTTCTCGTCAGCATCCTCCATAAAAAAAAAATTGTCTACAAAACTATAACTATAAACTATAACTCTGCCAAATTTCATTCACCTCCGTGAGCGCAATACGCTGTAAAAGGGGTCCAAAATTTTCTCTTCACGTATTAATATATAGATAATGTATGTTTACCTTTTATATTTTATTCGGAAAAAGTTACAATATATACATACACAACTTTTGCCCCTTACAACATATACAATGCTTTAGTCCCTTGACTTTGCAAATATATATTTATCAATGGAAAGAACTAACGGAAATAGAAGTAATTCGTAATCGTTCACATTCGCGAAATACATCTAACATCTCCAAAACAATTACTCCACAACAAGCTGCCATTTAATAGCCACAAGAAACTATTAAATAAATTATCAGGTACTAAAAGCATGTAATTTCATGAATGAGTTATTATGCCGGCTGTCCCATACATTACTACATTCACGTATGAAATGTTCCATGCCTTAATAAGTTTGTACATGAAATATCTTTAAAAAATAAGACCACTCATTTAGCATTTGGTCCAAGTTATAGTCCCAGGCGATTATACGTTTTATACACATATCTTTAAATAGTACCGCATGTTTCAGCGGCATATAGTTTAAAATAATAAAAAAATACTTTATTTACTTTAAAAATTACTCAGAAATTTACTGATCGACAAAAAAACATAATTTAATTAAACAAGTAATTAAATAATACACACAATTATATTTTTAAAGGAAACAGATTTAACATTGAACATTTGTTTAAATTAATAATGTATTGAACTTGCTTCAATGTAAAAAATTCAAGGATGTTATGAGAGGTTTTTAACGGACTGATTAGAGATTGATGTGATAGTATTCCTTTAAATACAAGAAATAACTACTTTACTACTTAATAGCTTCGTACATAAATATCTTAATTTAACTTTAATCACTTTATTAACACACGCTGACCGGTTAACGGTCATTTAGACCACACGCAGAGATCTTCGCGAGATAAAAAACGCCGGCGGGAATTTTGTTTTCTGCTTTTTTTTTCGGAGAAATAAATCGCCAAGTCAAATCAATGCGAAGCACTGGGGCCCGACCTTGGGCAAATTAAAAAGATTCCTATTTAGATAATACGCATAAGAGGGCAGTGTATATTGATCTTTAACTTTCTTGGCTACCAACCGGACGAAATTTCTCAGTTCGTTATTTGTACGCGCTTAAGGCCGCACGTCACTGAAGATGGGATCGCGCTTATTAATTAAAAGGAATGTTTCAGATTGAGTTCTTGTATAGTAAAAAAGCAAATTAACAGATTATATATATCCCACTGCTGAGTCCAGGCCTCGTCTGTACAGAGGGTACAGGGGCGAAGACTCCCACGGTGCAGATTGGGGGACTTCATCGGACCTAAGAAATATTTCTTTTTTTATCGTTTCTTAGATGTGCAGGTTTCCTCATGATGATTTTTTCGACCGTTTAGCTGATTTACCACGTGGTTAAATCAGTACTTAAAATTTCGAATTACAAATTAACAAATACATTAGTGCCGGCACCGGGGTTTCAACACAAGTCGCTCTAGTGTATTGAATTTAAAGCGAGCGCCTGAGCCCTGAGCTACCGCGGCTCTTAAAGCGGTATGTTGATAGGTATGTCCATTTTATGAGTTCTAACCTTTTCTACTTACGCTAGAGTTAAAACAAAATTATTTTTTAGGGGAGACGAGGAAGTACGCCTAATGGTAATCGATACGTCTGCCCTTAACAACATAGTATACAGAACCTTAGCCTTGCGCAGCATTGGTTACCCAGAGAAATAAGATATATACTTCCATCCCAGGTCACTGGCCATATTGCCCTTCAAACCTGAATACAGTAGAGCTTACACATTACTATTAGGTAGTCCAATAATCGGCAATACAGTGGTACCTAACCACCACCACCAGGTGGTAGAGCCACGCAGCTACTCCTGCTGCTGAATGGGCCGGCTCGAACAGGTACCACGACCTTACAGAAAATCGGCTTAAAGTGGATGTGTTTTAGCTTGCGCGTTTCGTCCGGTGAGTGAGGTGACGAGTGGCCCACTCACTTCAAAAAAAGGCGAACTCTCCAATGGACTCTACTACATAGGCCCCTTAAACGTAACCACACTTTATTTAATCCCGATATGATACTTTTTTTTTTTATGGTTTAGCCTGACAAACGAGCAAGCGGCTCACCTGATGGTAAGTGATCACCGCCGCCCATGGACATTTGCAGCATTAAAGAACTTGCAAATGCGTTGCCGGCCTTTAAGGAGGAGAATTTTTGAAAGAGAGAGGAAGGATGAGTGAGAGGGAAGGAAGAGAAGTAGGGGAATAATAGAGGGGACCCCACGTGGACATTACTACACCTTCTGTAGAAGGATGGAGTATATTTAAAGACTGCATTCAGGTCTTTCTTCGAAATATGCTCCAAATAATGAAATTGAATTTGCATTATATGGTATAAGGCGTATGGCGTGTGCTCAGGGTAGGATTAGAGGGCCCAGAGTAATAAAAGAGTGGTGGCACCTTTACCCAAAGTTATAGTCCAAATAAAATGCACATGTTTTTAAGTCGAGTTTATCAATAAATAATTTATTGTGAAAACATGTTAATTCTTTTAACAAACAAAAGTAAATAAATTTGGAAGATATTTTTCGAAGTCTTTATTGTGGTAACCCTGGGCTGAGCCTGATTTTATTATTATTATTATTATTAGAAAAAAATCAATCATGATTGTAGTGTATTAAAGATAAGATGAACTGCAAAACACAAAAGTAGTGGTTACAGAAAGTTAAAATAAATTGAAGTCCAAACGTGACAGTAATTGACATGCTCTACAAGGGCCAAAACCATCAATCCATAAACCTCTGAAACTATGTTTATAAAACTTGCTTGAAATATACATGGGACAAATTAAACGACTAACAAACTAAAGTATACAATTTAAAACATTGAATTTCGTTTATAAAAGAGCGAACGTTAACAACATTCGGTGAATGTCTCAGAGCTATTATGACCTTTTTAAACATAGTTATGTAGTGTTATAGTGTGAATATAACATTGACATAAATAGTATGCAAATTCACATCCGGCACCGGTGATTCCCGAAAATCCCCCACTGACCTCAACGCCTTTTTCCGAGATGAAAAGGGTCACGTTAAAGTTTTGAATATTGGTAACGATTATAAATATTGTTGATCTGAATACATGTTCACCTAGCCAAATGATGGGTTTCACATAAAACCTACTCTTGCACAATCTCTGCGCTCTCACATAAGGTGCAGTTCAGCAACTGCACCTTATAGTGCACAAGTGTTTGAGCAGACACAAGTGCATTCACTTTTCCTCTCATAGCACAATGAGACCGGTAAGAGATCTGGCGCAGAGGCGATGACTAGAAGCCGACCTCCTCCAAACAACAACACCAAATCATCACCCTCCGCGGAATTCGAAAGCACGTTTCTAGACCCGATTTGTAAAGCGCGGGCGGGACCACTAGGCCACGGAGTAATTTAATGACACGTATGGTATAATATGACCCAGGAGTTAGAACAAGTACGCGATTTGTATAAATGGTAGAATGTTCTTACATGAGCTTATGCAATTTTAGTTAATAATCAGAAACAGCATGAATTTAATTGAATTTACTATTTTCAGTAATTCCTGGAAATTATAAGAAATCCACATATCTATTTATATAATTTTGGTTATCTGTTAGTAAAAAAGAACTTCATAATCGTACTGATGACCTTAAACATTAATGTTTTATTGTCGTAACCTTTTTTAATGTTAAAAAAGTATTATATTTCTAGAACATAATGGCGTACAATAAACGAGACTAATAATTTATTTTCTCTTAAACAGATGTAAACAAACGTTAAGCATGTCTACGTAGAGGCGTATTCATTGGCAGGAAGAAACTGTAGAGGAGTCATTCAGGGACGTGTGGTCCCAGCTATCAACTACAGGTATTCATTTCAGCACTTACGTATTCTAAATGTTTGCTGCAATGTGTAAACGAATCTGAACACGTTCCGTTTCTTTTCAATTTCTGCTCACATCTACATCTATGGTGCAATTTAATCAACTTCTTTATAACGGTTTAAAATTTAAACAAAACATTTGTATTAATAACAATAAAATATTGGCTAAAATAATATACGCTTTATTTTAGAAAAGATATTGACAAATCTGACGTAAAAATATATTTTGTTCTTTACCTCAACAGTCAAACCTTCGCAATATATCACTTAACGTAATTATATACAGTCATTTCAATTTAAAAGGTTATGGAGACAAAAATAAAGTATTGAAACTGAGATTTTTACTTTTATTTGCCGCTGAATGAACTGTCAAAAAAATGAAATAATACGTTATGTCCGCCTTATATAAAACTATAAATAATATAGTATTATAAGGCCCCATTATTATTTTAAACACAGTAAAGATCAATTGAAGATAAATGTTGGCACGCATCGAATTTAGATAACTCGTGTCTTGTAGTCTTCTACAAGAGATACTATAGTGCACAAATGTATGCGTTTGTTAAAGTGCACTGCAAAGGAATGAATTATGAGGAGACATTTTAAGGATATTATCCGATATACATTTTTTTTCGGACATTAAGACACGAGTGAGAATAATGTGATAAATAGAAGTTTTAACTATTCGATTTCAAGATTGTCCGGCGCTAAGATTGGTTTTAGTGAAGTTATATGATTTATCCAAATCAATCTCGCAAAATAACTTCTCTAAGGCACCACTAGAAATTGACTAGGTGTTAAGCGTTTACAAGTAAGCAAATCATTTTTAAAATATAAAAAATCTTGATCGGAAATTGTTAGAATAGCAGATTCTTAACGTGCCAATGCAGGAAAATTTTCCTGTAGACAATTAATATTTATTTTTTTCCTCAAATTCTTTACATTCTTTGTTCTTTTTATTTGGCCGAGTAATTTCATTATCTTTATATAAAGTGATTTGTAAAGTGTAATGTTGTAGCATATTTATTCTCACATTTTATTATTATATGGAAATCGATGGTATAAATATGTGCTTTAAAATTAACTTGAATTCATTATTAAAAAAAAAAATATTTTGTCAAAAATGTAGGCCAACGTAATGTAATGGCGATTTCCATTTTATATAATCATATTGTATCTTCTAAACTATTTTGCATGTTGGTTAATGGCCTTTCTGAATATATTTTTATATGAATTATAAAAAAAAACGTAAGTATGCAAAAAAAAAAACAAATAGTGCAAAACACATCGCAAAAATGTTGATGACATTACAAAATATATAAAGCAGTGGAAATTCAACAATTATATTTTTAATTTTTATATTTAGGTTAAACACTAGGTTAACGGTATATCAGCGTATACATCACTTTACCGTTTTTAAAACTTAAGTGTGACTCAGAGCGATGCGAGTGTGCAAAAAAATTCATAGCATAATGGAAATATTTCAGATAATATATTTACATTTCTAGAATTGCTGCCGTTTCAATCATCGTTGTGTCCACAAATTGCCTATATAAAATTAAGACCCTCCAATACTCTATGTCATTCTAGCATATATCTATCGTTCGTGATATGCACTTGTATTAGTGTAAATTAACAAACGGTTACGTAATATACTTAACGTCAGGCATCTGGAGAAAGCAAAATATTTTAAAATGCTACTTTGTCGACGACTATTTATCCATTTTCTTTTTTTTGCTGTTGTCTTTTCCCTAGAACGGAATACTCGTAAGTAAGCACTCGCTTTTAATTTCATATAATAACGATGAACAATAATTTGTAAATAACAATTTAATCTGACGATGATGCTCATTCACTACGTAAAATTTGTGAGTAGATTGTAAAAATGCAAATAAGACTGCACTGCATTTGCCTAACAATAGGGCATATACACTATTACTTACGATACGAAATACTTTGTTTAATTACTCTGTCCATTTTCAGATATTGCTGTTCCTAACGATTTTATAACAAATAAAGAGTTTCGACAAACGACTGTTTTCGATGCTCGCAGTATTTTGCAAAAGGTATTCTCCATAAGTGTCTCAAAAATATACAAAGCTTTAAATAATGATGTATAAATATTTATTTATATTCTTATGAATAAACAAAATATTTTAACATGTAGTAATAAGAGGTGGTACTACCATACACGCCCAAAAGCCCGGTTTGCTCTACTAAGGAGTAAAATTTATAAATCTTAATTAAGACAAAATTCCCGAATATTTTTTTTTTAAATTTGAGCGTTGTGGGTAAATTTTACTTCTTAGAAGGGCAAGCCGGGCTTTTGGGCTTGTATGGTAGTATCGCTAATAGTAGTAATCATGATATTTACATGAAGTGCATCGTTTTTTCTATTGAGTAGAGTGATATTTGAAATAAGTCTTTTTTTTTATTTCCAGACTGGACCAGTAGAAAGTGAGAAAGTGTCAGTACAATTTTACTACGAGTGTTTTTGCCCTTACTGTGTTGAATTTGCAACCACAAGCTTTGAACCTGTGGTACAAACATTGAGCCCCTATCTAAATATTCAAACCTACCCGTATGGTAATGCAAAGGTAATATGCCTTACAAACCTATAAGTATATTCATACGTGAAGTAAAAAGATTTATATGCTTTACATCCTATTTCGCGCACGAAGATGAATGCAATGTAGTACAGTTCATGTTTATATCCTGGAGATTTAAGAAAGTTTTAATGTGGTGTTTGTTATAAATATATAGAATTAAATAAAAGATCGAAACAATTATCTTTTACGGTTCTCCTATCAATTATTTTTTAATTCAAATTATTCAATAAGGTTTACACCTTTATTTTTAGACATACCAGCGTAACGGAAAGTACAAATTTAAATGCCAACACGGCCCTGAAGAATGCTACGGAAACAAATTACACGCTTGTGCGTTAGACCTTCTGAAGAATAAGACTCAAGCGCTGCTTTTCAACACGTGTATGATGAAGCCAAGGAAGGGGACGAACGGTTCAAATGATAAAGCGGCGGACGCGGTGAGCAAATTGATTAACGGAGGTAGTTTGATACAAAAAAAATAGTCGTGTAAAATGACAAAGATAAGGTTTTTAAATGTAAATAAGATAAGCTTTTAAACAATAAAAGATTACGTAATACATTAACTAAAGCAAGATATCATACCGTGTGGTATGGTGGTGGTGTATAACGAATATTTTATTAGAAGACTGTAATAGAAATCTCTTAAAGGCAACGTTGATTCCGCAAAGACCGTACAGTTCAACCGAAATATATGAATCACGGACGATCAACGTAAAGTGTCCTATATTCCCTATTTTCGATTTGGTTCTTCGTTTTGTTAATAAGTTAATTTGGTGCCAAATCGATTAAGTGTTATCAATGCACCAACATTTTTTTTTATTGTAATACTTTCCATCTCCTAGATGTTATCCGCTTTTCTTGAAGTTACCGTATAATACGTTCTTTTTAAAGTTACGAAATCGTTGTCCTAAATGTCACTCACATTAAGAAGGAACTGCTAAAAAACATTGAAAGGAAAGTCGAATAGTGATATACATTTTGGAAGTCCGAAATTAAATTAATACTTTAATTAAGCTAAAATCAAGATTTTAGCTTAATTAAAGTATCAACATAATACGAAAACGCTCTTATATGAGTATGTTATTAATGTATTAACTTAAATTTTAGTGTGGCACAGAGCTGGGTGTCGATGCGGCACCGATTAAAAAATGCGCGAAGGGTGCCAGAGGAAATGAACTTCTGAAGTACTACGGCGACGAAAGTAAAAAGGTGAACATTACTTATGTTCCGTACATCTTAATCAATGGAAAGTTAAACGACGGGAGTAACTTTATAAATGACGTCTGCGCGGCGTTTACCAATCCTCCACCACCATGCAATGACGACGAATAACTCCTCAAAGATACGAAATTATACCTGAATAATTATATTATATTCACTGAATAATTCATGATATATCAATTTATTAAAATATAAACATAAAGAAAGTTTTTCATCTTCTCTCATTAATATGTAACAAGTAGAAATGCTCAGGAGACGAGCGCCACAGAAACAGGGCTGGAAATATTTACACTAAGTGAAAAGGTTAACAATACCTGATTCCATTCCATTCTATATTAAATAATAGGCAATTAAATATAATAGACCCGTTTATGCGTACCTATTGTATATATAATATTTGATTATTTGAAAGACGTACTACGTCGTTTAAATTTATTTGGCCATCATCAATTGTTGGAATTTTCTTAAGTCTCAATTTTGGGCAGCGACAAAGGAGTAAAACAATTGGTGACACTTTTTCTAACCAAGTACAAAGTGTGTGTTTACGTGGCAAGAGTGAATAGGATTGTGGTCAAACATTTACTAATATTTGAAACAAAAAAAATCTTATTATAATAGCTTCAAATTGGAAATTTTCGTTTGTTAATACTATTATACTATAATAATATAAATAAAATAATTTACTATCCAAAACTAGCTTTAGATGTATAACAGACCTGTTGTCTGCAAATTAATACACTACTAATACTACATGGCAAAAGGGAAGCAATTTATTGCATTCGCCACATGATATCACTACAAAAAATTTGATGGGTGTTTAAATTGTTCGACTTCTAATAAATTTCTTAAGCTATCCTTATTAGCCTTAAAGTAATAATTTGTCTGGCCCTTTTCGCTTAAAATTCTTTAAATTTCCTTTATGAGAATGTCTATAAGAACGAGCTTAGCTATTGCGATCGCTGATTAATGGATTCATTGGCTAGCCGCTCGTAAAAATTAACGTGAGTACTTTCCTCAGTTTTTTCGCAGTCGTTTACGAGTAAAAATTCGATTGATTAAGTTTAAGTTAAGAGAGTGCAGCAAACTTTTTGACTTTTTTATTTGATTGTGCTTTCATCTATCGAAAATAAATGTCTATTACAATAAATTAAATTTATTCAGATTCATATTAATTCTTATCATATATTCGACCACTTAGAACCTTTTTATTAGAGAAGAAAAGCAGTTTCATTAAATAAAAAAAAAAGCTAATAATCATAGCATTGATGTTCAGGTTTCAGACTCAAATGAATGATTGAAACAAAGGCTATTGTAAACAATGCACGATCTGACTCAGATATTGAAAATGGAGCATGGAATAAAAGCAGAATGATGAATTCTGAAAAATCTGTAAGCTTTTAATGGAATTGGAACGTAATTGAAAAAGTCGCTTATTCCATTCACCCAATTTAGAGTAACTGTTGTTATTGTGCCGGGATATTTATTGTTTTAAAAATTGATACTAATTTTGCTAATAGGAATTGGGATTGGATTAAAAAAAATTGTGACTGTTTTTCACAAATAATAAAAAAAATTATTTTGTATAATATATTATCAACAAAGTATTTTAAAACCTATACCTGTACTCCAATCAGCATTTATTGTAATATAATATTTTTTACTTTCATATTTTTTATATATATATTTATTGTAAAGCAAAATTCGTAAAGAATTACTATTCTTTTATTCAACATTACTTTTTAAAATATTCAAAATAAAACAGACATACAAGGAGACATACTTTTCGGTCGTCGTGTATCGGTAGGTCTGAGAGTAATGCGTATTATAACTTCATTTTCAGACATAAAGCATTATCTGTGCAAAAGACGCAACAAGTCGGCGCTCCTCAATTGCATTTAGTCTATAAATTGGAAAACTCTTGAAAGCTATGGAACAAAAAAACACAAACATAATATATTAATCTTTTCATAGCCAGTGATACCAACAAAAATTATGAATTAAAACAAAAATCTTTCAATAAATTTTAACGATCATCAATTACGTTTTCATATTTATTTTAGCCACTTCGTATTAAAACAGTTAGAAATATTGAATAAAAGTATGAGTTGGTAATAATGTTCGTCGCTGTTTATGTCAAAATGCGGTAACATTTGGGTGGCGCTCTGTCGTTGAATCTCGACGTACCCCGCAATCTGACTCCGATATATTCGAAATATGTCGGTTTAAGGCTCCCCCACACAGACGCATTATTATAGGTCGATAATATCGTTAAAACCAAACGTCCTACAAGTACTAACGTTATTATCGCAGGTGTGTGTA